>JBAMJV010009107.1:0-54467 GCA_037951105.1 Echinarachnius parma | reverse complement strand
AATCCGAACATTTGTTGCATTATTCCGAAGGTTCATTATTCCGAAGGTTCGTTATTCCGAAGGTTCGCTATTCCTAAAATGAAATCGGGTTCGTTATTCCGAAGGTTCGTTATTCCGAAGGTTCGTTATTCCGAAGGTTCTTTATTCCGAAGGTTCGCTATTCCTAAAATGAAATCAGGTTCGTTATTCCGAAGGTTCGTTATTCCGAAGGTTCGTTATTCCGAAGGTTCGCTATTCCTAAAATGAAATCGGGTTCGTTATTCCGAAGGTTCGTTAGTCCTAAAATGAAATAGGGCTCGTTAATCCAAAATGAAATAGGGTGTGTTTGCGTGTGTTTGTGTGTGTGTGGGTGTGTGTGTGTGTGTGTGTGTGTGTGTGTGTGTACTAGTGTAATGGTGGTGGGGGGGGGGTTTCATGGGCCCCCCTCCCAAATCAATTTAAATCATGGCTTTTATCTAATTTTATTGAAAAGAGAGTAAAAACTCAGATTGCACAGTGTCAATTTTAAAAAATGCCAAAGCTCCCTAACGGGGGGGGGGGGGGGGGGGGGGGGGGACGGGACGACACCCCCCCCCCCCCCCACACCCTGCCCTTAGTTGCTATTTATGATGAAATACATACAATTCAGACAAATAAAATGTGATTTTGGACTGATATCAAGCAGCAAAATCTAACTTTATGACATAATTATAATTATATCAAATTGATTTTGGTTATATTTCATGTTTTTTTTTTACATGAGAAAGATATAAATATATATATCTCATTCTTATTGCACTGTTTTACAAAGAAAAAGAAAATTCAATTTGACTAGAATTGTAAAGCCACTCTTTGCCCCCCCCCCCCCTCCCCTTCTCCCCCACCCCCCATGCACCCACGGCAATTAGAGTAAGATTGATCCCCTTTCCAATATCAAATCAACTCAATTCTTTTCTACGTCGTATTTATTTAATTTCGGATTAACGAACCCTATTTCATTTTAGGACTAACGAACCTTCGGATAACGAACCCGATTTTATTTTCGGATCAACGAACCTTCGGAATAACGAACCTTCGGAATAACGAACCTTCGGACTAACGAACCTTCGGAATAACGAACCTTCGGAATAACGAACCCGATTTTATTTTCGGATCAACGAACCTTCGGAATAACGGACCTTCGGAATAACGAACCCGATTTTATTTTCGGATCAACGAACCTTTGGAATAACGAACCTTCGGAATAACGAACCTTCGGAATAACGAACCTTCGGAATAACGAACCTTCGGAATAACTGAACTTCGGAATAACGAACCTTCGGAATAACGGACTGTAACCGTTATTTCAATAGGTCGGCGACTTGCTTACAAACAAAATCATCATCGTTATCTTTATATTAATACATTACATTCGGGGATGTGATTTTAGATGAAAAGTGGACGGAATTTTACTATTCGATATGTAAACATGGTAAATGAAAACACTAGTGAAACTGAAACGTACCAGTTGTCTGAAAGTGTTGTCGCAGCAGAGAATCTTCCATTTGGCTTGAACATTCAGCAGGAAAGGCAGGTCATCCGCTAGACACGGCTGTTAGAAGAAAGAGGAAGAGGTTGAGAAGGGGAGAGGTGTAGAGGGACGGGTGGGGGTAGGAAATCAGAAACAGGTATGGCGGTTATTTATTGAATGTGTTGAGATATCGATATATCTGTATATACTCCGCAAAAAAAGAAACTGGACACTTGTATGAGACCAAATATTTCGTATTCATTAACGATAAAAATATATGATATTGTATATAAAATTAAATATAAAATTACCTTCTTCAATACTCGCATGAAATCCAGATAAAATCATTCATGCATGACTTGTCACGGTCAATTAACCACACCAAGGTCTGTTTTCAAAAAATAGCAAAAATGGAACATCCACTCAACCATATAAATGTTGATAAGCATAATCTAAAACGCTATATGCATGAGATGGCATATTTTTTCATTACAAATGTGACCTTTTCTATCTTCATCTCAATAAAGAGTATAAATGAAGACAAATTGGGAACGATATATGTGTTATTTTCATCCAAAAGTAACAAAAATTAGGAATTCTATGGCAAAAGCTTTATTAGTCAAAACCACAGTTTGTGCCCTTATTTCAGCATGAAAATGGTATAAATTATTCTCAAGAATTATACCGTAGTCCAAAGATCTTCAAAACCTGAAGTCACCCTTGGTCAAACATTTGGGCAGTCTTTAACATGACATTTCTCTAGGTAACTATGGTTAAAATTGCAGGGGACACATGAAATAGACATGCTTCATGCCTGTAATACAGACCAGTATGATAATCCTCTCATAACCTGACCCTGTTTTATTGACAAATTTGTATTTCCAGAGTTTGTTCATAACTATAAAGTTGAATAATGTCATAATTTACTTGCCCCGCTCATCTTCTTTTAAGTGGAACGCTTACTATCATTTCAGTCGAATGGTGTGGTCCTCCAATGTTTTGCTATTTTTGAAAACAGACCTTGCTATTGTTAATTGACCATGACATTTCATGCATGAACGATTACACCTTTAAGTTATACCCTGCATGTAAAGGACTAAATTCCCTTTAATTTGATATATGATCATGTACATTTTATCGTACATTAATATGAAATATTTAAACTTATACAAGTGTCCAGTTTCTTTTTTTGCGGAGTATATGTCCTAAATATGTAGTCGTGTGTGCTCTTGCAGTATATGGTTATCCGTACAGTGTAAATGAGATAAAGAACATTTTCAATTTGGCACACCATGTCTGCCACAGACTATGGCAGCTCCTCTTTGTATCATTAGGGTGCACCCTAATCAGCCCATTCGCTACATCCCGAAACAAAAGTTTTCAGATTATCGTACTCGTAATCATAATCTTCACACTGTTTTGGGCGATACATAATTATGTATATAGATGGAGCTATGACATGTTAGTTTTGTCTCGGTATTTCACAGGCACGGCTGCCCCTGAGGAGCATGATTTTTATATCATTGGACTAAGCTGCACTTCTGAACCTTCAGGATGTAACTTAGCTACCTTAAATTAAGGGCGTTCCCTCTTTTAATTATTTTGAATATTGATTAACCCGTATAATCTATTTTTGTTTTCCTTTCAGTAACTTCCGGTATAGTGATTTATAACAGATTTGTTTACAGCCAATTGGTCTACAACTCATCTGATCTACACCATATTATCGATTTGTCTACAGATCACTGGGTCTGCAAACAATCAGTCATCTCGTATAACTCGTCCAATAACCATTTAGTCTAATACATATGGATTCATCCACGATTAAATGTGTCTACTAAGTAAAATACAATTGGTTTACAATGTATATTTCATTCAAGAGTTTGATTTAACACCTCTTATTCAATTATGATTCATTTTCAATATCTTAAAAGTCTGTTTTGCAAGCTAGGGGCTTTCTCGTAAAGAGATCATTGATGAATCCATTTTATTTCGAATTTAATAAGAAGAAAAGAACACAAAAAACATGTTATAAACATTTACATATAAAAATCAACTTAAATATGTTAAAGAATTTTAAAATATAAATTGTGGGACAATTAAATAGTAAATCGTAAAATTAGGGAACTAATGAGAATGAATGTTCACTTATCAATACCTGACGTCCTCTGACCATGAACAGTATCGGATTCCCAGAGTTCATGAAATTGTTGGCGTAAATCTGAAGCTGGCTGTCTATGACCCTTGCACACTCTGTATCCTTGAGGTAGAACACGCTGCGTGGTAGGATGGACCTATGCGATTCATTCACCTGTCAATCATTTCAAACGAGTAGAATATCTTAAATTAAACTAATTTTTTCTTAAAATCATGTGTCATTTTCAGTTAGGACATACAATGAATCAATGATCAATACCTTCATGTCATTCCATTTTTAAATTTTGTCTCTCTCTCTCTTACTTCCTTTCTTTCTTTCCTCCCCTCTGTCTCACTTCGTCTCTTTCTCATTTCCTGTCTGTCGTTCTTTCTGTCTTTCTTCTTTCCCTCCCATCTGTCTCTCTTCTTCTCTTTCTCATTTCCTGTCTGTCTTTCTTTTTGTCTTTCTTCTTTCTCTCCTCATTTCTGATTTTGTTTCTGTTTGTTCTGTTACTCTCTTTCACACTTTTCTCTCTCTGTATTTTGTAATATTTTTGCATAACTATTGGATAGATGCTCAACACTTTGCGAAGAGTTGTGTAATTCATAAACAATACAATTAAAGGGACTTAGTAACATTGTCCAAATCCTCAAAATCCAACTGGAATTATAGCGGTTCCTGCATACATTGTTGTATTCGTATTAACAATAAGCATGGGACAGGTTTCGGATTTCGAATTTCCTTTTCGTTCAGAAGATATTTACGATTGAAGTGTTCGGGTGTTCAATTATCTACGGGATCTGTTAAAGGGATAGTTGAGTTTTGGTAGAGAGGGCGCTAGACTACTTTTTTTTTTGGTGAGGTAATGAAAAACTGAGGGTAAAATTTTAAAGAGCATAATATTTAAATAATAAAATCATCTTTGTTTGATCATAATCGGTTCAGATACGGCTGAAATATCCATACATATAACAATTTGTAATAAACCTGGGGCCCCAGGTTTATTAGAGTATTTTGAACCAGCCGTTAAAAATTCCAAAAAATGCTTCCTCTTTTCAAAAAGTTACAAAATAGGTATTTAAATAGTTGTTGGTTATTTCTCTATCTAATCGCTATTTCAGCAAAGCATCACATGCACAATATTTTATTCAAAATGGTTGAAACCGATGAGTGTTTAGAGAGCGCCCTCTTACGTTTTAACGGCTCTTTTTGAATGATAACATGATCTTTACTACGTCATTTGTAATTTTGTGTTCCTTTCTATTTATAACTATTAGTTTGTAATTTAATGATGCAGGTTTTGGTTACTAAAATTCAGTTTCATCAAAACTGTACTCTCCTTACCAGAACTCAACTATCCCTTTAAGCCGTGTACATTGTAGGTGCAATGAGTTAGTGAATATCACTTTGCATTTTTACTCATTTCTTTGCCAATAACATCCAATTAACTTGAAATTTTCACACATTACTTTGTGGACATATCAGATCTCTCCAATACACATTTTATTATACACGCATCACTTTTTGAACTTGTTAACAAAGTTACTAGATCCCTTTGATAATTATTACATATTTGTTTAAATGCAGTTATCATGATAGTTATCATTCTCATATGTACATTAGGAGGTTTACAATATTTTTCATCATAATATTCGAGCTTCTGTATTGTTTCACTTCATCGATCCGTACTGTCACTTGATTCACCAATAAACCTTTATTGATCACATTGTCCTGGTTATTGTTTTTTTAAAAGTGTTTGACAATTGGCATAATTACTTGATAGAGTGTGTCAAGTGCCCGCACGACAGGATCGTTAAGCTCCAGTGAGGTGTAATCACTCCCCCCATACTGGCTCTGGAAGGCAGCTAGGAGAACCTGTACGATGCGATGGAACACCTCTGGGTCACGGCTCCACCAAGAGACTGCATGGCAAAACAGAGAGACTTTACATATTAGTCATATTGTATTACCATTATCATATCCATATAATATAACACCAACACAAATGTAGGAAAGCGCGACATGTTTAAATACATATTTGAAAAGTAGGAGCAATAGTATATCATAAGTATAGTACATAAAATAATTATCATGATTTCTGTTTTGTAATATTTTCTTTTTGATTGAATAGGTGTGTTTTTAAAGAAATTGCTATACATTTTCAATAGAATCAATGTTTTCGTTTTTTCAAATATTCACGGATATCGATATTATTCCATAACATTGAAATGACCCGATCGAGTAAGTATGTTATTCATATTTCGTACTCAATGACTGGAAATGTTCCTGCCGTCTGCTTATCCTGTGGATAGTTCGAGCCATGTCCATGATGACCGTCCTGCCCCAGTCCTCCCCAGCCATGTCATAGACAGGACACTCCAGCAGGAAGGGGATCACCCGCAGGACCTCGCATCCTTCTGACTCTGTCAACAGTTCACCCAGGTCTTTGAAAACAATGTGGATTATCTCTGCGACCTGGAAGAGAGGGGGTAATTAAAAATATGAAATAACACAACAATGGACATAATAAACTAACAAGTTCTATTTTTTAGGTGTTATTCATTGGCGAGGACATATTGTAAAGTTTTATTCTAACATATCATAGTGCAATATACCTGCTAAATGGGAAGTTATGGTTTACATGCTATCAGTGTGGTACAATGTTTATTTTCAAATAATGTACATTTTTAAAACAAAAATATGATTAGAAAATATTCATTACACAAAATTGGCATTTCATTTAATGCAATGGAAGCAAAGTCTTACCCTTTGGCGAATATTATATAACTAATTCATTTAAAGTTAACCTAGTACTAGATAACTGCTACATGCAAAGGAATGATGATAAAAAAATATTAACCTGTTTCATGAGGGCAGGTCTTTGTGTGAGAGGAGAGAGGGCGTCCCTGACCGCACCCAAATCAATCCCATGATGCTCTGCGATGCCATGAACGAGCTGTGTGTTCTCATGGCTAGACTCATCACTAGGAGAATGATTGACAGAGTTAGTCAAATAACCACACAAAGTAATCAGATATTGGCATTGTTGTATCAGACTAACAGAGTAATGAATATAATTATGCAGATAATATAGCATTTTGTATATGCACATTAAGAAATGAAGGTTAAAATTTGCACCCTCAAAGTAACTTTGTTAATATTTGCCGAAAGTGATGAATCGTGGATACAATGGGTGATTTCAAGTATGGTGTTTAGGACTGGTGTTAGTGTTTATCAAACTGGTGTTTGTGTGTAATAAACACTAACACCGGCCTTAAACACCATACTTGAAATCACCCAATGTGTATCATTGTCAGTCAACTGAGTAATGTGTGAACATGTTATATCGCCGAGTAATGAGCAAAAATACAACTTGATATTCACCTACTCTTTGCACTGACTTTGTACACGGTAATAACTATCCAGAGGATAGTTAAAAATCTGAACAATTCAATTGTAAACATCTTGACATTGTTAACGAAAATGAAATGCTAAAAACCAAAACTTGTTCCATGCTTCTAGTGTTAATACAAATACAACAAGGTATGAAGAACCGCTAGAATAACAAGTAAGTTGTGAACAAACGCTGCTACAATACGGGTGCAATTTTGTACCAAAAGGTTACGTCTGCACCCTAATGGTGCCAATACCCCCAATTTAGGGTGCAGAATAGCACCCTTAAATGGATAGTTCAGTTTTGGTATAGAGGGCTCTTCAAGAAATATTTGTTTAGGTAATGAAAAGCTCAGTGTAAAATTTGATGAGCACACAATTTCAATGACAGAATCAACTTCATTTTAGAAAAATCGGTACAGAAACTGTTTTTAAAATGTATTTAACAATGCTACAAATTTGTTAACAACTACCAAAATGGTTCTAAAATTGTTTTTGATGATATATCTATTGAATATTAATTTAACCAAACATCCTATTCGCATTTGTTGAAAAGAAAATGTTTGAAAATTGAGGTGTCTGGAGGGCACGTTTTTGTTAACTGCTGCTTTTTTTTCTTATTATTATTTTTTATTGAATACAGCCTGTAACTTAACCGCGTATATGTTTTACTATACCATTTAATCATCAATTGATTGTAAGTTTTCAATGATAATTTTACTAAAATTCTGTTTGACCCAAACTGTACAGCTATCCCTTTAAGGGATCTAATATTGTAGCAACACTTTGCACCCTAATTGTACCCTTATGTCTTAGTGTGTGGATCAAAATATAGTTGGTACGTCAAACAAAATGTAAAATTGTTAATCGATCCCGTATGTCTGTCTTATTTTGACATGAATCGGCATCATGTCACTTTTGTGAATAATAATGCTGATGAGACTTACACTAGGAAGTCTTTGACGAAATCATGTGATGATAACGCCCTCTGTAGTTCTGATATAAGATCATTGTTGGAATCAGCTTGGTCCTCCACTGGGCTCGCTGAGTTGGCATAGAGACGACCCAACACACTCCTCACATCAGTTTCGCCCATCCTCACGGACTAGCAACTAAAGATAAACATTGCCAAAGTTATTTTTATCAAAATAATTATATCAATGCCTGAAAAATAGCACTGAATAGCACTATTTTTTTTGTTGTAACATCAGTTATTATGTTTAAAAAATCAGTTGTCGTGATCAATATGCTACATAACTAAAATATTAAGTACGATCGTATCGAATCATTCGCTGAAGTCACTCTAACTATAGACCTAACAATTACGGTAGGTCTATGTTCCAACATACTCATCAACGTCCTAAATCCTCTATGAATGTTTGGGACAACTATTAGTTGTGGAGTGGTGTGGCAAGATCGGTAGAGCGCGTGCTTTCTGATCGTGAGACCCCGAGTTCGAACCCTGCCCACTGCCCTTGTCCTTCAGGAAGGCATTGAATCCACATTGCTGCTCTCTACCCAGGTGTATAAATGGGTACCTGGTCTGGTGAAAATTAGCTTGGTGCACCCATAGGGTTGCCCGCTAGTATGCTCCCCGGGGAGTTGAGAATGTGTACAATATCATTGTGCGGGTCTGAACTGTACCAAATGACCAGGGATAATAATAAGCGCTTTGAGCACCTTATATTAGGTGGATATTGCGCAATATAAATATGCTATATTATATTATATTATTATTATTATTATTATCAACGAAAGGTGAATATTGCCAGTGTTATTTTTATAATATCAGTTAATAATGTATGTATGTTTATATTAGTAGTATAATGTTCATAATTATTTGTTATAATGTTTAGACTGGCATTTATTAAATCGGACCGACTATGCTAATGAATGGTTGAGTTTTAATAATTATAAGACTGTATTATTTTTGAACGGTGAATACACTCAACTTTCAAAGTTGTTCAGCGAAAATATTTTTTAACAAGTATAGACCACTCGCCATACATGCATTCGTGTGTGCCAAGATATAACAATAACCATGACATTTCATCTTACCGCGGCTATGCCATGTTTGAATCATATCATTGTGTGTGAAATAGCAATACAATTATTGCACATGAGCGGATCCATACAAGTGTTGATCCAAAAATCCCCGCTATCACTGCCTTGGACTTCTGTATACATGTTTGTTTTCACCATTATCAAATACCTGTATATGGCTGTATCAAAATCACAAATAAAGTAAATATATAACATTCTATTGGTTGTAAAGCCACATCAATCTCTAGGATTATATCGTAGTATATACGAGATAATTTTTGTAGATGAAATTATATGCATTTATTCTTAGTTTATCATTCATTTGTTTATCGTTATTTTATTGTTTGATGGGATACTGGGAATAGGTAGGCATCCTGCCATCTGGTACCATTCAAAATCAATAATATTTAGTGTCGTAATTTGCGTGATCGGACTGGTCGAGAACACGCAACGAATTGGTGGTTCACTTTATGTATTGTTTTTCACAATTTCCTTATGTTTGTATTTATTTTGGCAAACCCCCCCCCCCCCTCCCCCCGTTGCAGCTACACCACCGAATATATTTCATATTTTTATATAATCAATATAATAGGTAACCAACAAAGCAAAATTATATTATTACACACAAGGGCAAAGTCATATTTTGTATATCCTCAACCTACGTATGCATGTGTTCTACATGGAAAACAAACAAAATAAACAAACAAACAACAATCAAAGCAACGATACTGAATCACGAAACATCACTGTCAGTGGCGTAGCTACGGGGGGGGGGGGGGGGGGGGCACGGGGGGGGGGGGCACGTGCCCCCCCCCCCCCCCCCCAATCGTTTGGCAAAAAAAAAAAAAAAAATGACGACCCGACATTAGCCAAATGTGTCTATATCATTCATTATTATCTTTTTTTATTAAATGTGTGATGATAATGATGTTATCAACGATAATAAAGAAGAACATAACGGTCGTTCCCTAGTACTAGCAATAGCGCACCTATATCAGTTTGAAGAATCCTTCCAATAAAGCGCCTTATACAAATTTTCAGTCCCGTGCGCGAGGATCGACGCTCACCGCTTCAGAAGACATAGAGCGCGTATAGGCCTAACAAACTTCCTATAGCGCATGGTAAATCGTCCATCATACCAAGGGCCTTTTTAGGATCTTGAATCTGCCTCCCGCTTTTATAGATGATTTTGACCATTTAACGCGTTCATGCAGGCTATAAAGGCGCATAGCTGCACTACGTAGTCCTAAATGTCCCATGGCGTCGATCCTGGGGGGCAGGGGTGCGGTCGCCCCCCAAATGAAAAAATTGGGGGCGAGCATATCATTTCGCCCCCCCCCCCCCCAATAATTCCGAAAATGAGGAAGAAAACAATCGAGTGATATAATGCCAAAGAGGGGAAAGACACATTTATCAATAATTAATCTTCAAAATAGCTGTTTTTTTTTTTTTTGAAAAGGACTATAAATCTCGTTTTTTTGCCGCGCGCTTCGCGCGCATACTGTTTCTCATATTGTAAGTTTCATTTCGGTTTGCTTGAACTCACCTTTCGAACTGTGTTGGGCAGTGTAATTTCTCAAACGCACACCTCAAACGAAGTTTATTAAACTCATCTATAGCACACCGTCACAGAAAATAAAATAATCTGAAATAATATATCTTTCAGTAAATTCGTTCCATATGCGCTGAACGCAAATCATATTGGAATATCATGTCACCCCATATTTGAAAGTGGAGGAGATTGTCCCCCTCCCTTTGTCATTATGTATGTTTGGTTCCATACTTATATACTTCATATTACGTGAAATTTCTGTCTTAGGTGTGCACCAAATCGCACAATTTCACGCCCCAAAATACAAAAAATGTCTCCACGTGGGAGGGGGTAAACCCCCTCCCACACCCTCCCCCCAATAAGTATAGACAAGCACGGATATATACGACGTGAGCGTATTTGAGTCTGGTGTGTGTGCATGTACACGTATTTCGATTGTGTTTGTATACTTTATCATGAGGGAGATGATTTATGTCCTGATTTCTTTAATTCAGTATTATCAAATTTCCTTCCAAGGTATGCACCAGATTGCATTATTTCAAGTGAAAATTTGCAAAAGCTCCCTACCGTGGGAGGGGGGGGGGGGGGGGACACCCCCCTCCCACACCCTCCCCCCTCGGGCGCTACGCGCCCTCGGTACGCCACTGATCACTGTGAATAACCAGGCAACACTATGGCCAATCACACTCCTAAGCCTAACATCTTTGTCGATTATATTCACGTTTTTTCTTCCAAAAATAACAGCAGAAGAAATCTTCTCCGCGTAGCTCATTGCATGTACGACTGTCTCATTATAATAGGCGTTGCCCTAATTATATTGTATGGGCCCCTAGCCACCCCGCCCCCCCCCCCCCCCCCCCCCCCCCTTTGGCTACGGGCCTGTTTTATGAACAACAGGCTGGATATTCCTCGGCCATCGCTTTATAATGTTCTACGAAGAAAAAAACGGAAAACTAAAACTGCACGTAAGGAGCATTTAGAGGTGATATAATGCGCCCCTCCCCCATCCCCACCGGGCGCGCATGTCTGTACGAGAATGAGATTATTACACTCACCGTGACTTTCGGGGCGGGATGGTAGCCGGTATCAGGAGTCAGTGGGGGCGTCGCTCCTCTTTGTAGCTGTAGAATAATTATAGCACCCAATTTAGCATCCAGAGACCTACTCACATGCATTATAATTATATATAAACATTAACATCACATGAGATGAGTTCAACGATTCTGTCTCCAAAGATCATCAACTACAAGGGAAATAATTATGATACACAGCGTAGCCAAGATCGCCAGTATAGGATGTAGGGAATACCAGCTACTGAATCGCTAACCACTAGGCTCAGCTCATGAAATGTTAATATGTCTCGCTGCTTCTATGGATCCATGCGCTTTCGAAATAGTGATTTAATTTGCTCGAATATGCCTGTGTATTGTGAAACACTTTGTCTAATAACTAGGCCCGAATGCAAGCCAGGGGACATTGAACGTGAGTGGGTTTTCCCATGTTTGTTTATCGTATGTGCATGTAACGGACCGGTGCAGCTGCCGACTAAGGGGTAGTCTAGGTTCTATACTCTGTTTTTACACCTTTCCCTCATATATCGCGTAACCCGGTGCATAGATCTATGCCCGGTGAATCTGTTTCCGTACAGTTCATCGGGCGTACAGATGCACCGGGTTTATACGCGAATGGGGGAAAGGTGTATACAGAGTATAGAACCTAGACTAACTAAGGGGTAATACGTGGACAGCCGCAGCGGGGAATCTCCTGTAATATGTACAAGGACAATGACATATTTGACTTAAAATAACCTTTGAACGTCAGTTCATGACGCAGATTCGGTAGTACACTGCCGCATGCCTGATAAGCTCGTCCGAGTGTAGGGATGGTATATTTTATTTTCCTGGATCATAGAGTTGTATAGCTTATTAGGTCTGCATTGTATAATCACAAAGAATTGTTCTATCATTCTGTCATGATCCTTTATTCCCTCAACTATTGTAATTGCTGAACTGAGCAAGTTATTCTTTCTCTGGATTGTTAGTGTGTGTTTTATGTGATAGTTCATTATTATAGAAACTTACAATTAATCAGTCAGTCAATAAATCAATCAATCAATCAATCAATCAATCAATCAATCAAGCAAGCAATCAATCAATCAATCAATCAATCAATCAATCAATCAATCAATCAATCAATCAATCAATCAAGCAATCAAGCAATCAAGCAAGCAAGAAAAACAACTTTATATCCATGAACAACTGCATAAAAGGCACATACATTCATTAATGTTTTACAAAAAAGCATGCGTGATAATAAATAGCGATGTTTTCTATTCCATAACCTTGTACACGAGGGATAGTGTAATGCAAACAATGCCCTATCTGGATTGTTCCATTAGTTCCATAGTTGAGTTTTGGTATAGAGGGCGCTGCACAAAATATTTGTTTGTGAGGTAATGAAAGAATGACTGTAAAATTTGAAAGATCATACAATTTTAATGACAGAATAAACTTTATTTGATCAAAATCGGTAAAGAGATGGCTGAAATATACATTCATATAACAATGTTTAATCATTAGGGGCCCAATAATAATTCAATAGTTTTGAACCAGCCGTTGATTAAAAAAATGCTTGCACTCTAAACAAAAAAAATTTTTTAAATAGTTGTTGATGATCTCTCTTTTTAATCATTATTTATGCACAATTTTGTATTTAAACATGGTTGAAACCAATGAGTTTTTAGAGAGCGCCCTTTTGAGTTTTAACGGCTCTTTTTGAACGAAAACAGGGTCTTTACTTCGTCGTATTGATTTGTTATACATTTCGAGCATGGTGGAGTTATAACTGTAAGGTTGTAATGAAATGGTGCAGGTTTTGGTTACTAAAATTCAGTTTGACTAAAACTGAACTATCCCTTTCAGGGGGCAGGGGCAGAAGTGACAATGTATTATAACCTAAATGCAACCACCTCCCCAAAATAATTTTGTAATAAATGAATAGTAGTCCACTCCACCAAAGAGCTAAACAAATTGTTATGATATTTTGAGAAAAACTTCATACTATGTACTTTATTATGTGGTCATGGAGATGTAGAAGATTATGTCTGTTGTCTAGAACTAGAACTTGAATGGCAAAATAACTAAAACTCTTTTATGAAGAAAATGTCATCACAGTACTTGGAGTTTATGCTCATCGTTATTATGCATGGACCACTCAAGTTAAGGAAATGATAAAGAAGTGCAGATGCTGCAATAGGAAGTTATTTATGTTGCTTACTCTCAAACGTTTTAGTTAACAAGCTGATGATATTGACAAAATACAAAAACGTGCATTTAGATTTATAGAGAGAAATGTTAAGAAATACACACCATTTAATTGTAAAAACAACCGATTGAAGAACTGCAGTTCAATTCATTTTTTTTTCATAGCTTACATGATTATTATTCATAAAAAAAATAGCATGTTTGTTGTATTTTGTCTATGATGTTTTACATGTTACCTGGTATATTGATGTATTTACGTATTATTATTATTATTAGGCATTTAGCTACGCTATTCATAGTAAACTATATCACAGCGCTTACAATAGTATGCAGAATAACAACAAATCATAAACAAATATTAACAAACCAAAGAAAAACTAAATAATAGCGAATCAAGTAGGAAATAAGTACGTTTTTAGGAGTTTTTTAAAAACATCCACTGATGGAGCAGCTTTTATACAGGAGGGAAGTTTATTCCACTCCTTAGCCGCTGCAACAGTGAATGTGCGATCTCCTGCCTTACTTCGAGCTACATGAAAAGTTAATCGAAATGGGTCTGCATTGGAGCGAAGGTTTGTACGTACAGGTTGATACATCTGAAGACACTCATTGAAATACTCTGGTGCCTGATCATGGAAGAATTTATATACAAATAATAGAATCTTAAAAACTATCCTCTGTTTGACTGGTAACCAATGAAGGGATTTAAGAAGAGGCATGGCATCATGACGACGGTCTAAACGGAAAATAATACGAGCAGCCCAGTTCTGCAAACTTTGAAGTCTCCGTATATATGTTTGAGGAACTTCTGTAAGCAGCCCGTTACAATAGTCCAACCGGGAAAGAACATGGCTGCGAATCACATGATGACATGCATCTTCAGATACATACTTTCTTATCTGTGATACATTTTTCAACTGAAATCGTACAGATTTACAAAGCTGGTCTATTTGGTCAGACATGGACATGTTACAATCAAAAGTTACACCAAGGTTCTTGACTGATGTAGATGGTGCAATTTGAGTGGTTCCAAATGTAAGATTGACATCATTAATGTTTCCCAAGTTGTGTTTGGAGCCAATTATCAAAAACTCTGTCTTTTCCTCATTTAATTTAAGTTTGTTCCTTCCCATCCACGCACTTATATCTATGACACAATCTGAAAGAGTTTTTAATGCAGTATCTAAGCCAGTAGGTTGCTTAGGATCAAACGAAACATACAACTGTGTATCATCAGCATAAGTGTGATATAAAACGTTGTAATGTCTAGCGATATCTGGGACAGGCAAAGTATATATAGTATATCCTATGGGTCCAAATACGGATCCTTGAGGTAGACCAACTTTGTTAGAAGCTATTACTGAATGTTTACCTCTAATTTCAACACATGTGGACCAGTCTTCCAAATATGACCTAAACCATCTCAGAGCAGTACCCTCGACTCCCAGCCTTGTTGATAACCGAGATATTAAGATATGACGGTCAATCGTATCAAAGGCTGCTGACAAATCTAATGACAACAATAGAACTACTCGACCTTTATCCATTGCTGACAGAATATCATTTTTTACTTTAATAAGTGCACTTTCGGTACTATGATAAGGTCTATATGCAGATTGGTTAGGATCCCACAATCCATTTTCATTCATGTAATCTGTGAGTCTACGACAAGCAACTTTCTCAATGAGCTTTCCCAAAAAACTTAAATTAGACACAGGCCTATAATTAGACAAGCAATCCTTATCAAGATTTTGCTTCTTGATAAGAGGTCTAATTATGGCTGACCTAGCTGCAGCAGGGAATGTACCTTTCTGTAATGATGAATTAACAATATCTGTCAATATAGGAAGAAGACAATGTACATATTCTTTTAAAAACCAAGTTGGAATGGGATCTAAACTACATGACTTACTAGGAGAAGAAAGAATAATTTCCAATAACTCATCTTCAGTTGTAGGTTCTAAACATGAAAGTGATTTGACATGCACTTGACTATACATATCAGGATCAAATGAAGAATCGTGCTGTTCATCATTAATGCTGCCCTGAATCTTCTTTATTTTATTATCAAAGAATATTAAAAAGTTATTACATAATGTCTCAACTGAGTCATGTACAGGAAGAGATGGTATCTTTCTATTCAACAAATAATCAACTGTTTTATAGAGATCTTTATTTTCACACGAGGATAGAGTACTATGAAAATAAGCTATCTTGGTGCGACAAATCAGATTTGATGAATATCGTTGTTTGTCCAAGAATTCATCTCGATCAACATCTGATTTAGTCTTCCTCCATTTTCGCTCAGCTCGACGTTTCTCACGACGCGCCAAATGAATATCTTCGTTGTACCACAGCATCCTTCGTCGTACTGGGCGTTCTTTTGCGGTTGGAGGAGCAGATTCGTCCAGAAGTGATTGCATAGTTTCATTGTACCACTTGAACCCAGATTCCGGATCACCGTGGTGGCTAAAATCAAGAGCTGACTCACACAAAGCTGTGGAGAATATTTCCTTATTAATTGCCTTGAAATTTCGGGTATCACACGTACATGACTGTATTTTAACTATTGTAACTGTTGTCATGTATTCTACTTTGTAAATGACTGTGCAATTCAGCTTCGGCTGAGAGAGTGTCATTTTGAATAAGCCTTTATTGAACTGCATTTTGAATATCATATAACGAGAACAATAACCTTCTCAACTAAATAAAACCAAAAAACTGTTTCTGAATGATCGTTGTATTCATCTTTATTCAAATCAAACAGAGGAGCTGCAAAAAACATGAATTAAAACAAAGGCATGAATACGGTGCATTAAGATATAGACAGGACTAAAACAAAACTTATGAAAGGCTGTGAATTGGTAAGGCTTCATTGACTAATATCAATTATATACACAATAATGGAATAAGCTACAACTGAACAAAATGACAACTTAAATTATCTAGGCCTGCTATAGCTAATGAAATTAAATAAACTAAAATTCGTGAAATAACAATGTACTTTATTAACGAATAACATAATTATTTGGTATGTGTTAGAGTACATAAAGAAATCCGAGGCATATCATGACTCACCCACCTGTGATCAGTGTTTGATATACAGTTTAGCTAATATCCTGCCAAGAGTCCCATTTCATTACAATTGTGTGTACAAAGATCTGAGAATATAACATAACAACAACGTATCAAGTAGGTACTTATTTCCAAATTTCTCTCATCATTATAAATTTGACAGACGACTGATCTAGGGTTCATATAGCTACATGTACATATTTAAAGCATACAAAGGTGCATGGTAATTTGTCCAGAACAACAACTATTTTTAATTAAGAACATCGTTTAACAATGACAGAATAAAACAAAAGCGTGTATCAAAATGCAACAAAACTTAAGGCCGTACTTTCACTGCCTCACTCAATATCAATATAATCCCTGAAAAGAAGGCTGCAACTTTCATGATTTATGTCCAAAAAATATATATAATAAACTTACAACTTTCATGAGATTGAGGCAACAGAGCAATCTATTGTGGAATATAAATAAAAACATATTATCATAAACTCAATTGATTTTAACTCATAATATGAATTACAAAATATACATACCCATTCAAATTTGAATTAACAAAAGTAAAACGATGTTCTTAAACGTTACTTTAACAATGACAAATACATTTTAAGCTGTAACAATATCGTTCTCGCACATGCAAATTGTTAGCCACAAGTGTTTGCTGACAGATGTGCGCGCGTTATAATTTTATGGTGTCGGGTAAAAATGCCAGTGGAAAAAACGTCAGAGAAAAACAAATGTAAGAGGAGAAATATTTGAGGAAAAAGTGTCAGAAGAATTTGATTCCAACCCAAATCAAATTATGTGAAATAGCACCTTTTTTAAAAACATATTCTAACCGACATGACGCATTAATGTTTACTGTAGGTTTCCGTTGTGTTTTTTTTATTATGATTTAAATGCGACTGCCGAGCAGTGTCGGCCACGAATGTGTTATCCGCGCGACAACATGAGGATATGGTTTGCTTTACTAAGCTGAATAAAGATATAAAACTGAGCCGAATTGTGGGTCCATTTGTATCACCCCCTGTCCAAACTTTCGTTGCTCGCCCGGGGGACTCGTTCCAATGCAAGCCCTTACGTGACATCGCCTTGTTCAACATTTGTCTGCTCCCCGTTGGTCCTCGGTCATTAGGGAGTTTTCGCTTATGTGAACGAGAACGAGTTTCCCGTCCTAGAACGACCGTTTCAGGGTGGCCCAGAAATAACGGAACGGGGTATTTGCCATTGTGATAATATGTTCACTGGATAGATAATCTTTTTAAAAGAAATTCGTTATTCCGAACACCCAAACAAAAACATTACTGTTGATGATATCAAAGTTCTTTTTAAAAGATTATCTATCCAGTGAACCTAGTCTGTATATTTCTTTATAATGGAAAGTATCCCGTTCCGTTATTTCTGGGCCACCCTGTATAAGCAAATAATATGCGTATGACGTAATACTCCACGTTGGCACTGTTTAACAATAGTAACTAGGTCCGGTAAGCTCCGGCATACTTATCTTGCCGAACCTAGTTACTATTGTTAAGTTTGCCAACGGGGAGTCTATACGTCATACGAATATTATTTGCATACATCACAGAAGCGGTCTATTGGATGTAGTCAACCCGTGCTGTTCACTACCTGTTCGCTGCCTTTGAACCATTTTCGTTTTTAGTTAACGCGTGTTCACAATGACGTCGTTCCCTTCTACACACAATCATGACAAACACTCACACACACCTTACACTTTCAAACATACACATGCGCAAACACACGACCCGACTGAATTATTCAAACTCCAACACAGACACACACATACACACATTCAATCACACAAAACACACACACACTTACACACACGTATACTCACACGCACAAACATCCACTCCCGCACGCACGCACGCACTCGCACTCAAACAAACAACAATGCACACAAACACCCCACACATGCGCTCACACAAACACAAACCCTTACACACGCGTATACACACAAACACAACATTAATACAACTCCCACACATACGCATACAGATACACAACACACACCCACACAAACACATGAATGCACACTCACAAATGCACGCAAACACCCACAAACGCACATCCACATAAACACAAACACACGCACGCACACTCATCCACGCGAGCACTCAAACAAACACAAACACACGCACACACTCAAACAAAAACCCATACCCGTACACATACGCAGATACACACACGCACGCATGCACTCGCATTCCAACAAACACAAACAAACACATATACACTCACAAACACACACACACGCACAAATGCGCACACACGTACACAAAGCCACACACGCACACATTCAAACACACACGCATACACCAGTTACATAATCCACCACACATACACATACACACGTATAAAACACACACACACACACATATACATGTTGATACTTCTCTGATTACGTAATTCTGAAGACGGTGCACTGGATTTTCCGACGAACCTGAAATCGGGCATGAACTAGTGCTCAGATTGGCCAGACGACGAGAGAGAACGTAAGTGACGTAATTTCTCGCCTAAATGACGTCATTTCTTCTAGTAGGGGCCACAAATATGGGTGTTCACTGCAGTTTGGGGTACAATTGTTTTACTTGGCATACAAACTCCTTGGATCAAAAGAAGAAAATTTATCCAAAGAGACACTCTGTATATCAATTATGGAAATTAGGCCTAATTTGCATAGATACAGAGTGTCTCTTTTGACGAATTTTCTTTTTTTGATCCAAGGAGTATATGCCAAGTAAAACAATCGTACCCCAAAATGCAGTCATGGACCCCTTAACCACCCCACTACTCGTCGTCTTCAGGTTTGCGAAAATACCGTAATATCATTGACCGTGGACGATGTTCTGTGTCATAAATCTCATTCGATGAGGTGGTCGGGCGCGTGGCTGCGATAGGTTCCGGCGCACAAATGGATAAGTCTGCATGTCGCTTATTACCAGTCAATCCGGCAGATTTTGAGCTCCTAGGTATTTTTGTTGGAGGCAACCATTATAACAATCGTGGCCTATGGGCTGCTTATTTTCCCGCGCGCTATATTGTTTGGAGTATTTGTGCCGTAAAATAAATTCCAAGTACATATCGAGTGCTCCATTATTTGCATGATTTCTGTTTTGCTGGAGCTTTGGGAAAAGAGTACACAGGCGTTATGCGATACTTTCTCTCTGTTATGTGAGAGATTTGGTGTAACCATCGCGGGTAAATTAATCGGAGTTTCACTTTTTTTTTTTTTTTTGGTGCAGCTGCGCAGCGCATACGGGTACTGCGTATAAACTCGTGACGTTGCAATCAGTCTGCTAATCTTTTTGTTCGGACAGTCCGCACAGAAGTTATAATACGCGAAGCATGTCGGGTAGTTACAAAAACATGGCCGCTCCAATCATCTTTTGCCTCCGTAAAAATGAGTAAAATTGCAAAGTCATGTATCAAATTAAATGTCTCCTCACCCTCTAAATGATAATAGTAGCCGAAAGCCATAGTTTAATTGTCCTTAAACGTGCACTGGACGCGGTAGCCATGCGTTTTTATAATAATAATGGTATTTATTCAACAAAATGTCACATTCACAGCAGCTACAAGCTGAATTGCAGTGTCATTTGCAACAATATTTACAAACATGGAAATAACATTAAGGAACTCACGAGGTATAAAGAAACTTTAATATATGATATACAATAATTATAGAAATGAATCATAATATTCCTGAATAATATCACGAATTAGGCATGAATACTAACGAAAGACAGTAAATTATATTGTTGTTTTATATATCGATTAATCAATTAAGTGATTACAAAAGTCAATAGGCATCATGTATCAATTTATATTTCCTAGTGCAAATTTTATATTTTAAGATTAAAAGATTTTAACATTAAAATCATTATGATTGCTATAACAATTACTGGGCAGTTAAAGATTTATGAAAATTACATACACTATCTGCAATGCATGGAAATAAGTAAGAATTAATTGTTAAGGTTGTATACTACATAAAATATGAATCATTATAGGTGTCATGTGCAGTGATATGTACAAACATCAACATACCTTTAACGACTCACGAGGTATAAGGAGATCTGAATAAATGTATAAAATAATTAGAGAAAGACATAATAATCACAAATGAATAGCATAACGAATAAGCCGTATAAACTAACCAACGACGGTAAGTAATATTGTTTTCTCATATATCGATACATAAAATGAGTAATAACAAAAGCTAATAATATAATATCAAGGCATCGTGTATTAATTCGATTTTCTAATGCAAATTTTAATATTTCAAGGTAAAATTTAAAATCATTATAATTAATATAACACTTATTTAGCAAGCTAAAGATGTATCTAAAAAAACTACGTGACTAGCAGCAATTCTTGGAAGTTAGTAAGAGTTAATTATCCAAATTGTATGATATGATATATGAATAATAATTTATTGCATTCAATGGCTTAACTAACTTTATTCAATTACATGGATTATGGATATGATGATATTACCAGTAAATGGAAACTCGTACACACAAATACGAATTCAAATGCATTTAAATAAGAGTGTTTCAGTTATATGAACAATATACAATTGGAGTGCAAATCGCAATAACTTATAATAATCAACACTTACTGAAGTCAAAAGTATTAAATGTACATATTACTGTATCTCGCTGTAGCAACCAATTACTTAGTTTGTCCAAATCAATTATTCAATACAATTCGTAGGGGTGAATTAATGCACTATTACCATCAAACTATAATTGCCCGTTTTGTTGATCATAACGATGCATGTGTAGAGCGCTGCGTTGGTGCTCATCAACGATACCGTATTAACATTCGGAAGTCTAAAACGGATTAGAGATTGTTATTCCCGTCGGTAGTGAGAAGCATATATCCCGTCTGGCCGGTGACAAATCCTGCGACCTGCTGGTTGACACGTCGTTGTGTTTTGTGGTTTGCCTGTAGCATTTTATGTATCGCATTAATTTGGTATGGGCGCGGAGACATATGCTGCTATGTCGGGCGTGCCGGACGCACACATCAAGGTCATAACATATAATGGTATTTGTTATACAACAAATAAAATGTCAGATTTGCATGTACAATAACATCTAACGATATTTACAGACATCAAAATAACTACAACGAAATCAGTACATAAAATTAAATTCTTAAAATATGAATTAGGAACATATGAATAATATTACGAATTTGCTGTAAATACCAATGAAAGTAGGTAAATAATGTTGTTACTGTGTTACACATCGATACATAACATAAGTGATATTCAAATTCAATAATATAATATTATGGTAGCATGTTTTTTTAGGTGAAATTTAAACAATTAATTATAGCGAACTTTTAAGCGTAATTAGTATAAGGATGTACATTATAATAATATTACACAATTACGTCACAATTGAAGAATTTTAATATCCATACAAGCATGAGAGGCTTTAAATTCAACCATTTCAATAGGACTATTATCAACATTTGCGCGTAAATACGACACACATAGTTATACAAATTTCTATATAATAGACTATTATAATGGATATAACAAATACTGGGCAAGCTGAAATTTACGGAAAATAATTACCTTAATAATCAGCTATTCACGGACGTAATTATTAATTTACTGTCGAAGTTGTATGCTATATGAATCATACTTTACTCATAACAATCTCTTCATTAACATTATTCAATAACATATTGTATATACGTATATAATGAAATGTATCTGAAATGAATACAATGAATATGGAAAATACTGCTGAAAACTGCTTGTCTACTAAAAAATCGCCAATGTGGTAAAATGAGAGTCGTATACAGCCTAGCTTTCGATCCTAGCAGAATCTTCGTCAGGGCACAAATGACCACATGAATACATATTAATGATACATGATACATATTAATGATCCACAAAATAAGAATTCCAATGGATCTTTATAAAAGTGTTTAAAGAGACTTAGTAACATTGTCAAAATCCTCAAAATCCAATTGGAATTCTAGCGGTCTGTCAAACCTTGTTTTATTCGTATTTACAATACAAGCATGGGACAAGTTTTGGTTCTTCAAATTTCCATTTTGTTCAAAAGATATTTACGATTGAAGTGTTCGGATATGAAATTATCTACGGGACCTTTTCAGCCGTGTACAAAGTAAGCGCAATGAGTTAGTGAATATCACTATTCGCTCATTTCTCGGCCATATTTCATATTAGATCACACCATACATATTTTAATAACCACACATCACCTTTTGCACTTGTCAACAAAGTTACTATATCCCTTTAAGTACTGTGAGCAGTATAACATTGGAGCGTATATCGCATTTACTTATGGTAGTCAACATTTAAGTCAAAAGTATTAAAATGAATGATTATCTCATTTAAGAATACTTGTAGCTACCAATCGCTACGGTTTTTACAAATCGATTATTCAATACATTTCATAAGGGTGAATGCATTATACTATAGTGTAATTGCCTTTCATTTACGTCAAACAAAAAGTATTACACACATGTGCCTCGCACAAGGGAAGCATTATAAAAATAATCAGAATTAGTGCCGAGTTATTTCGTGTATTTCACTAAACGTGTAAACGCTGCTTTTAAAATGTTTAACTAAGTCGAATTGGTAAAAACAAAATCAAGGGTCGGTGGTCCGCAGATGCATAGGTATAGGATATTCGCACCAACTTTTCTCCTGTTATAGTTTTGAATACTGCATGATATTTGATATTATACGTTAACTATTTGGTGTTTGGTACTGGTATAATACTCCCAATTGTAACATGGAGGTTTCCTGTATGTTTTATTTGTTTGGAATAACTATGATTGTTCATTTTGAAGTTGTACTTTACATAATTTAGTATGATATGATATACAAAAGAACAGTTTATCATTATTATATAAGTCATTAATTGGTACTAACAAAATATTTGATTTTATTGATTAATGTTAAAGGATGATTGAGTTTCACTGTTAGAGCTCAATGTAATTGAGACTATTAGAATTGTGCGGTATAATAATAGTATTGTTTGAATTTATTGTCGAATTTCGGACATGTTTTTCGAAATTAAAACCATGGAATATCGCAAATTATGATGCAAACATACTGCTGAAAGCTGCTTATCTGTAGTAAAATGAGAGTCAATATATAAGGTCTTCATAGTCGATCCTAGCAGATTCTTCTTCAGATGATAAATGACGATGATACATAATATTATATATTATATAGACATATACGTACACATGTATACAACTGAGAAAGGGGACGGATACATGGAACAATGGAGAGGCTGTGAGTGACCAATCAAGCTTGGCTTGGATTAGAGGAATACACAAAAACAAGATGTTATAACATGGGACAAGGGCACTGGGAGTGTGGTCTGTAGAGAAAGTGTGATTAAGAATTAGGAGGCAATATGAAAGCAGTGCCCTGAAGCAGGGGCGTCGATCCGTTTTTGCGATTGGGGGGGCGAAATTTGAATTTTTTTCCAGAGTGACCACTGAGAGAGTTAAAAGCCCCACATTGGCATGCCCGGATGTCTTGATGGCTTGAAGACCTGACTTAGAAGGGCACCCACATTTGGGGACAATAATGGGGGTCCAGGGGGCGGAGCCCCCGGAAGCTTTTAGATTTCAGACATTTGCAACTCCTATCATGGGTGTTAAAATTGTATAAAATAGTGAACCTGCTCGTAACGTATTTTTAACGGGCATAGCGAGGAAAAGATTGAGCCTTGCATGAGATGGATCCACGTGATCCTGTATACTATAGAGCCATGCATCTATATAGTCTAGGGCATTGAGCTCCCATGAAACTAAGCAAGGGCGTCAACAACTTCTCAAAAGTGGAGGGGAGACATTGCGAGGAAGCGAAGCGACCGAGCGGGGGAGGGTGTGGGAGGGGGTGTCTCCCTCCCACAGTAGGGAGCTTTTGTATTTTTGGGCTTGAAATTGCTCGATTTGGTGCACACCTGAGACAGAAATTTCACGTAATATGAAGTATATAAGTATGGAACCAAACATACATAATGACAAAGGGAGGGGGACAATCTCCTCCACTTTCAAATGTGGGGGGACATGATATTCCAATTTGATTTGCGTTCAGCGCACATGGACCGAATTGAATGAAAGATATATTATTTCAGATTATTTTATTTTCTGTGACGGTGTGCTATAGATGAGGGTTTAATAAACTTCGTTTGAGGTGTGTGTTTGAGAAATTACACTGCCCAACACATTTCGAAAGGTGAGTTCCCGCAACCGAAATGAAACTTGCAATATGAGAAACTGTATGCGCGCGAAGCGCGCGGCAAAAAAAGAGATTTACAGTCCTTTTCAAACAAAAAAAAACAGCTATTTTGAAGATTAATTTTTGATAAATGTGTCTTTCCCCTCTTTGGCATTATATCACTCGTTTTTTTTCTTCCTCATTTTCGGAATTATTGGGGGGCCGAAATGATATGTTCGCCCCCCCCCCAATATTTTCATTGGGGGGGGCGACTGCCCCCCCAGGATCGACGCCCCTGCCCTGAAGCTGGTAAGACCATGAGTGGGCAGACATATGCATGGGCGAAGGGAGTTGGCATAGAAACAGAGGGATCAAAGAGCTGTATTAACGGATGCCAAAGTGGCCACAGTAGATTAAAAGGGGGCGGGGGTAAACAATGGAGTGCGTATGTGAATGAGGTAAGATTAATAAAGAGTGTTGGTTAGTATAGGATAAGAATAAGGAGGTGAGATGAAAGGCTGATAATGGGTGATGGTCAATAAAAAGAGGAATAATGAAAAGGAGGGATATGTACGTAAATGAGGCAATGCTTGTCTTGGGACTGCAGAAGAAGACTAGTCTATTGTCTAGGACGTGTTTGTCTCCCATGGTTGTATTATAATTATATACTTGAAGAATAATCAGTGTGTGTGTGTGTGTGCGCCACAGTGCGTTCGTGTTTGTTACCCTTTACAGTCATGGCTAATGTGACAAATACATGTAAACTATTGAATCAAGACACTGCAGAAACATGCAACATAATATACATGAGACGAATTTGAATCGAACTATACAAATGTGAACGCAAAATGTCACAATTACTTCCGTGTTGTGTTCAGCAACTGTGGCCATGGTGACTGACAAATTGGAAATTGATCGACAAAAGACGAAATTGAAGTTGGCATAAGCACATTTCAGGCTCTTCGGAACAAAATGTATATAATGTAATGGCAAAAGTTAAAAATTGGAAGGGAAGACCTTTTCATTAACTATGCCTTTGAACTAATTATGAATCATATTTCCTCATCAAACATACTAGCTATAAGTCCCAGTTTTTCAGATTCAAAGATACTGCGAAGCTTCTTTCTTTGTTCCGGTCTATTTCCATACGCAACTTTCCACGCCATGATGACTTCCCCTGCTGCTTTTTCAACATCGTTCCCGTGCTTTTGCATGATATTATCAGCCTCGGTCCAACTTTTATCAAGCTGTGTGCATAGATTAGAATAGTTGTTGCGGGGGACCTGCTTAGCTATCTTGAGTATGAGGCTGTCGGTCAGTGTCTTTCCTGTTGATGTACAGCTCCTAAATCACATAGAATAAGAAATAAGGCATATTGATTAAAAAGAAACTCCCTAAAACATAAAATTATTCAAAAGCATCTTCACAATTTAGCAGTGTAGATTAGAGGAAGCAACAACCAAAATGATATTCTCACATATCATAAATAACTAGCAAATTACCCGTCACCAGATCTTTGAGTAAGATAATGTTGTATGTTGTATTTTTGTATTTCGTTATTTTTTGTATCTGTCCTGTAAAAAACATTTGGTCAATTAATGGAATCTCTGTTTGAATGGTTATGATATGATTTAATAAGTGTATAATTAAAAATACAATCTCATATTCACAGGCATATGCGTACACGGGGGGGGGGGGGGGGGGGGGGGGGGTTCAAATTCCACTTTGATGAAAAAGGTCTGTTTTGGGGTTCCTCCCCCCCCCCCCCCCCCCCTCAAAAACCTATTCACGGACACCATGAACCCTCCTCACAAATTCTTCACCGACACCCCCGCCCTCTTTTGAAAGAATCTTCACCAGTACCCCCTCTCGAGAAAATCTTCATCGACACCCCCCTCGCGTCGAAAAATATTCACCGAGACAACCCCCCCCCCCTCGAAAAATCTTCTCCTACACCCCCACCACCCCCCTTCGAAAGAATCTTCACTGTTACCCCCTCTCGAAAAAATCTTTACTGACACCCCCCTAGAAAATTCTTCACCGACACCCCCCCCCCCCCCCCCCCCCCCGGTGGTGATTCAATCTCATATTCACAGGCATATGGGTACCCGGGTTGGGGGGGGGGGGGGGGAGGGTGTGGTTCAAATCCCCTCAAAAAATATTCACGGACACCCACCCCCCTTACAAATTCTTCACCGACACTCTCCCTCGAAAATCTTCACCGACACTCTCCCTCGAAAATTCTTCACCGACACCCGACCCCTCAAAAATGTTGGTTGAGGAAATAACCCCCCCCCCCTCAAAAAATATTCACGGACACCCACTCCCCCCCCCCCCTACCCCCCCCCCCCCCCCTAGTAAAAACCCTAGGTATGCTGCCAGCGATCACATGTCAAACAATAAACAGTATTAATTAAATCGTTGTCAAGTAGATCAATAACCCTAATTCCTTGCTCTTCTTGTTTACACATTATTTACAAAAAGCACACATTTTTTATACTTGAGTACAACAAAGTATGCACTTCGAGTAAACATTTACAATTAGCCTTTATTCAGACAATTAAACCAGTGACAGAGAGAAACCTATTTTGGTAGCCGTATACCCTGTTTTGCCAATTTTGCGAATATCGTGTTGAAAATGTGAACAAAAATCACCGATCAAATTCAGTCATGCATATACGGACATGTACAATCACACGAATGTGTGTACAATGTAGTCGATTGTGCGTTGACAATGCACAGAAGCCGGACCTACAATATTCCGCTACTCTGTATATAGTCTATGCAAATTCCCCTCCCGACGGTCGCTTTCGCTTTTGGAATGTACCGTTACCGTAGATTGTCTGAGCATGTAAGACATCAATGCGATGTATAATTCCGCCACAGAACCTGGCTGTACCCAGCATGTCTCTACGCAGTACTATATACCAATGCAAAACAGATCCCGTCCCTCCCGTTTAGTGGAACAGCGAAATTTTCTGATATATCGCGAAATATAGTTAAAAGGGATATCGCACAGCTTGCGTACAAACGTCAGATCCATCGCCCAGCTATAAATATACGCGTAAACTACCGTGATGGACAGCAACACACGGACACCAACCCCGTCCTCTTATTATAATATACTGTAGATACTGCCGCCCCAAGGAAAGAATATGTATACACGGATCTACGGTTTTCACCTATTGAAAACTGACCATTTTTCTTTGTTTTCAGCACAGCCGCTCGGAAATGATTAACTTTTGAAGCTAATTTTATTATGTGATTATGATGTATTAAATGTCTATTTTCCTGCAGAAGTAAGAGATTTCATTTTTCTTGTATTTAGAAGATTTTCATAACAAATGTAGATACTTAGGAAAAGTCCCGAGGTAAAAATTGAGCCAGTCATAAACGCCTACGATTACCTGCCATAAGCTGCGATATAAACTATATAAAATATGAACGGCGAATCATGCTAAAAAAAACACTCAAATGTCCCAATCGAACGCAATTTTCACAACAAAATCTGACTAATTCTCATTTATCGCCACAGGTGAGTTATATCTCGTTTTCAGATTTGTAAAATTGTGCATATTTTCTCGCGCATCATTAGGTGATACGTATATCATACTGTTCCAATTTGTATTATTATTATTGATTTATTCTTTACATCAATTTTGTGCGTCGCATATTTTATTTATTTATTTATGTATTTATTTCCGGTATAAATGACATACCAAGGTCCGAAGACCAACAATGATCATGGAACAATGGTACAATAACAGTAATATTCATATATATATACATTAAAATACACATAAATCTTAAACATATCACATTAAACACTATTACAACAATCTTTCAAAATGATGAAAAAGCATCATATTATACGGCAAGAATAAACTAACGTTGAGATAAAGAGAAGAATAGAAAGAAAGAAAAAGAGAGAGTTAAAACGACTGAGAGGAGACTGGAAGTAAAGAACGGGATGATAATTGTTAATGGGAATAGAAAGAAAGATAAAAGGGAAGCGGGGAAGAAAGACAGATAAAAAGGATTATGATAAAAAGGGAAAGCGAGCAAGAAAGAGAGAGAAAGAGTGTGAGGAATAAAAAATAAAAACAGCCAGAAAAAAGAGAAAAGAGGTGGAGAAAGAGAAAGTAAACATGCAAAAGAGAGAAAAAAAAGTGGGAGAAAAGATCGATAGATCATGGTACAGTTAATGAATAGCTACCCTCATAAGATTTCATTCTAAAATAGAAGTGAAATTTATTGTATTACAAAAAATACTTGTATCCAACAATTACCTGATTACATGTGGTATTAAAATGTTTAATTACTACAAAAATGAAAACCCTAGTGGCATTCATTATAATTATCATGGTACAGTTTATGAAATAGTTACTCTATTTTGATTTCGTTCTAAACATAAGTACAGTTTATAGTCATTCAAAAATTACTTGCATCTAAAGGGACGCAGAGTTTGAAATTACACAATTAAAAGAGATTTACAATAAAATAATGCACAAACTGCAAAACATCTTGAAGCTGTTTAATTGATAAACAAAACATACATCGTCGTGCATTCCACGAAGTGACACATTGCACCAAAATCGCGTCCAAAGTCGATTTTGAGTTTTATTCATTTTTTATTACTATAAACCATTGTCTTTCATTTGCCAAAATTTCAGAATGTAATTTTGCTTAATTAGTGAAATAATTAAAATAGTCCGTTTTACACGAACCCCGAAAATCCCAACAATAAATTTCACGAAGTGACACAAGCGCGCGTTACCTTGACAACAAGTTGCTTAAACCCTCCATGTTAAGAAAATATGTTAATCAAATTGAACTTCACTGTATAAACGAGAAATGGGGAACTGTGCAAAATTTTGAAAAAACATGCTATACAGCCAAGGAAATGAAAAATATATATATTGAATTGCATGATTCAACTGAAACATGTATCCAATTGAAATAAAAGCCAAACTCTTTATCAGCAACACACTATAGTATTTGACAAAGGAAAACATCACTGTGTTCATGTCTGGTAGTCGTACCCTACTTGAAGAAAACAAAATATTTTAAAAATAAACTTTTAAAAAGTATGCAATCACTTGGATAGGAGTCATTCTTTTAGTATGGATTCATAACCAATTAAATATCTCTCAAACAAATGTTTAGAGAGAATCAACACAGGTGTTGAGTTTCTTTGTTGACATGTTCAAAAAGTGATGAACGGTTAATGAAATCAAAGGTATTTCTGTGATCTTGTTATATGTCCACGGAGTGGTGTGTGAACATTCCATGGTATGCCATGCGAACAAGTGATGGGCGAAAAATGGGAAGTAGTATTTGCTAACTAACTTTTATTTTTAACAATGTTACTAGATCTTTTTAATCACTTTTAAAAATGAATACTAAATAGCTGCAAAAACCTTATTGATCTGATTAGTCACAAGGCTCATGCAAAAATTTCTCCTTAATTTTCTACAGACTACGGATGTGTGGGTGCGTTAGGCTGATGGAGTAGCAACTGAAATTGTATCTGCACGAGATCTGCAGCATGATTGGAAAGAAGAGCCGTTGGTGTAAGCAGAAGAATGGCCTCCCCCATGGAAGCGTTCTGGCACCTACTCTGTGTTAACTACCATCCTATCCACCCTGAGACCAGGAGCCTCATCTATGCAGATGATCTGCGTATCGCCATTCAAAGTGAGAACTTCCCAAAGCCAGAAGCTACCCTGTGCAAGGCCCTAACCCTAACCTATCCTCGTACTACAAGTCGAACTATTCGAAGGCTAATCCACCATAACTGAAGTACGCGCCTTTCATCTAAATTATTTGCATGCAAACCGGAAACTGATGATCACAATTGCCATGGAACCAGACTGGAAGTCTGTGACGGACATGTCTGTCTATTTAATGGTAACCTTAGTAACCCTTAGATACATCGGAGGCGCAGTTGAGTGTGAGTGTGGTCAAAGCATGCAGACCATGAACCACATGCTTAGTTTAAGTTAGTTATGATCTAGTTACAGGGAATGTGCACAATCATAGATCTGGCAGAGGCCTACGACGTAGCACTCAGCTTTGCCCGCCATTGGCAACCTATCGTCTCTCTCCCACACAGCATGCTACACTTCAAACATTGTATTGTATGTAAGGACACATCCTCAGGCCAAGTAAAGGGACTCCCCACAAACCATTTACAACGCACCAAAGGCCACATCACATGCACCACCACAAATGTTGAATATCTCATCACTAGCATGTCACATCTGATTTTACTATATAATACAGCTACATGGTCTCAACATCGCCGGAAGGATCAAAAGTTAATCACCAAATTCATTAAATGTGACACTTAAGCTAGTGGGGAGTTTGTTTACAGAGAACTGTTTTACATAGTTCATTTTGAGAGCTCTCTGAACAGACATGAGTGAAAATATGATACATGTTTGAGAGAAAATGATAAATTTATTATATTATGATAAATTCTTAATTTATAAACCTCATCTGAATTCTAAGTGTGCTAACTAAAAATGTAAAATATGTATTTGACCTTCAAATGAGCTACGTAGGCCTACCATGGGCGTCGATCACGAGGGGGGGGGGGGGGGGGGGGGGGTGGCTATATTTCCCAGATATTTGAGGTGGGGATGGCCTATATTATTATTGCCCCCCCTCCCCCCCCCCCCCCCCAAAAAAAAAAGGACCAAAATTAGATTACAAATTTGTGTATTCCTTGACAGATTTTATTCAAAATTCCATCAAGGTGCTTGCAATACTAATTATAATGATAATAACCAACTAATTCAGAAAAACTAACGCAGGTTCTGTACCTTGGTCCCCTATCTATTTACCCTTTTAGATTATTGCCAAAGTGCCCAACAAATTATATGCTATGTGTATGTTGACTTAAGGTGTTATTTAGCTCTAATTTGTATGCCCTAGCCCCTCCCCCCTTTTCCCGGTCATGTCAGGTACCTTTTCCTTTTTGATGAAGAAAAAACATATTCAATGAAATGTAATATTTCCTAGATATATTTTACCAAGTATACATAAAATATCACGAATGTTATGTTATGAGTCATGAATGAGAATGAATTAGAATTGAAGCGTTTAGTCACATTGTTGAGGTTAAAATGTTTTTCTTTTTTATAACGATTTTCAACCTGGAGTAAAAATAACGGAATGAAGAATGAAATATATTGATTGATATGATACTTTTAACGTTTATTATAACGAATTTCCTAACGTTGAATTACAATTTCATCTGACTCCTAAAGCGATTTCAAGTATAGCTTGCTTTGTATTTTATAAAACTATTATGTCATGAATGTTTATGCTGCAGGCTCAAAAATGTATTGCATTCAAATTGTTCAAAGTTATTGCGCTACGATTACCCTTAAAGACTACCATGAATTTAGCAGTATAGAAATCAGAAGTCAATTGCAACAATGACATAACACAAATTGTATGTTTATGAGTCGTGAATTTGAGTGTCAGATATTATTAGTCACATTGTTGAGGTTAACATGCTTTCTGTTCAATAACGATGTTTATATTTGAGTGAAAATAACTCATGGGAATGAGCTTAATAATTAAGTTTATGTGTTACTTTTAACGTTTTACTTAATAAACTTCTTTTAAACGTTGAATTGAATTCTAGTTACGTCAATCTTATTTGAATATTCGATTTGATAATTAATGGAATCATCTTGTTTCTTGTATGCGAATGCAAGTTTGTGTGCATGTATGTGTGTTTGTGTGTGTGAGTGTGTTTATGCGTGTGTGCGTGTGTGCGTTACACTGTAGGGTGGGGAATAACAAAGACGACTAAGTTAATCATGTAGAAAATCAAAATTATGGGGTGCTAATTTAACAAGGAATTTTAAAACGGTTAAGGATGCTGAGTAATTGTGTTTTGTTTAGAAGAATGATTTTGTACAAACTATATTTTTCATGGATGAGGGACTTTTTATCTACGATATAATCATAATTCATATACATGTTAAAAGATACTGAAGCTAAATACACTCTTACCCAGCATCTCTTGAAGAACGTGTATGCACCATCAAAATAATTGATTAATATTCTATCCACCCTACAAAAAATGATATTGTGTGAAATTGTACATTGTGTCGACGTCCCCGCGCTATTATTACTATTTAATTTACCCCAAACAAATTGTCCACAGTTTTTCAACCAAGACATGATCTTAAAGCTCTGATTTCTGAATTGTTGAGGTCATCATTATCACATTATTAGGATGTGATTTCAAAATATGTGTGAATTAGAACAAATTAGGGATGCATTCGAATGTTGCTTCTATTACAATCATTTCGAGTATATTCCGTAGTAGTTATTACATTTCCATTGTTTGCAAAGTCTGTTTAGTCTACATTCAACTCCACAACAAGATTTGTGACCACTTAAAGCCACATGGGCTCAACCATCAGTACTTTAATTCATTAGTAAAACCAATTTTATTTCGAAATTAGACAAAAGTGTAAAAATTTATTGATGTGAAAATAATATGAACGAGAATGGATTATGCGTGGATCAGAGGGAGAGAGGGGGGGGGGGGCATTCATCAGGCTTGGGACGGCCTAAATCGGAATAATTTTTTTATAATCTGGTACAAAAGAGAAGCCTTGAAAAACAGGACAGCTCGTACAAAAACGACTATTTCCCCCCCCCCCCCCCCCCCGCTCGTACAAAAAAAAATACGCCAGTTTGTGATATTATTGCCAACGAACGAAATCAAGAGAGCAATGTGTGGCACGAATGGTTTGTGCCACTTCGTGAAATTTGTTATGCGCGCAATCAACAGCGCTATGCGTGACACACTGCAATGTGTCACTTCGTGGAATTTCGGATGCGCAAAAGTGAGACCGCTATGCGCGACACATAGGCTATGTGTCACTTCGTGGAATTTTCACTGTGCGCGCTTAAAGATTCCACGAAGTGACACACGCGTTTAAAACCTCACTGTGTTATTATCGTACGTATCTTAGATGATTATTATACACGACGAGAAAGAGTAGATTCTCCCCTTTCTTGACATGTACTATACATTATAATTATCGAAAGTTATCACGCCGAATTAGCTGTTTGAAGTAAAGAGAAATCTTTAAATGCGTTTTATTCAAAATGTAGTTACGCGCTGCCGCGGTCGAATGTGTCACTTCGTGGAATGCACAATGTTGCAATACAAACATTTTAATTATTAAATATGAACATGACCTAGATGGCAAGAATATATACAAATTCATTCTAACAAAACAAAACAACAAGTCGACAAATGCATATTAATAATTAATAGGCGGTGTCAGACAGAGCAAAGAATACCGGTATTTTTAAAATACCGGTATTCTTTCTGGATTATTTGCTGTCTGACACCAATCATCCCGCGAAAAATCCCGCGAATAATACCGCGAAAAATCCTGCAACGAACCATGATTATTTCAAATAATACCGGTATTATTTGTGGGATTTTTCTGTCTGACACCGACTTTAAATAATCCCGCGAAAAATCCCATAAAAAATACGGGATTTTTCTGAGATTAGCCAGAATTTTGATGTTGAACCCGTATTAGTAAATGCTCTATGGCTAATTTAGTCGCTAACTTCAATCATTCAATATATATGGCTTGGTACGAACAGTCACGTTCACGTCACGTTCACGTCACGTTCACGGTTCTGTACCTTTTGTGAAACAGGTCACCCAAATCTACCAACAGTCACGGTAAAGTGACCCAACAATTTGTCGTTTTCCATGCCGGTAAAACTCGAATCGTCACGTCTACCAAAACGTGACGTGAGTGTTTAATCATTATTTGTAAAAGTGAAAGCGCTTGTTACTAAGACTAGTAATGACGTCATCCAGAATATTCTCGACGACACAACTTGTCCTTTTTTGTGCGATGGAATTCCTATGGGGATTGCGTGTTTAAGGATTTGTCGCAGCGCACACAAAATTGTATGTAATTTAGTGATCTGATGCGTCGCGACGATATCGACGAGATTCGAGAGCGAGACCGAGGCACAGTTTGACGACGTGGCGATCGAGTAAATTGCAGGCTAGGAGCCGGATATTTTCGATGACGATGATACAAAGTGAGAATGTGAGTATAGTTTGGTATATCATTATTCTTTTCTAGCTGTTACCGAGGACTTGCCATATGCCCAAGCCCAAGGCTCGACACGGCTATGGCTGCATGAGCCATGTGCAAAGATTGCCACTGCATAGCCGGCCTACCTAGGCATAGGCGCCGGAAGTGGGGGGGCAGGGGGGGCGGCCGCCCCCCCAATCCAAAAAGTGGGGGGGCAAAACGCATTTTTGCCCCCCCAAAAAGCCCCCCCCCCCCGAAAAAAAAGAAAAAAAGAAAAAGGAGAAGAGTGGGAAAGAAAAAAGAAATAGTATGAGCTAAGACTTGTTAATTCTAACGTCAACAACTAATCTATACATCCATTTTAAGTTTTCGCTGCGCGCTTCGCGCGCGAACAGATTATCTCAGTTTGTTGTGTAAATTGCGTATGGTCTTGGCCATGGGGTGAGTACTTTTTCTGTACCGGGCCACGTATAGTTCCCGTGTAGGCTGGCAATGCTCTAGCTGCTTGTGTGACGTGCACCAAATGCACCATTTCAAGTATATAAATGCAAAATCTTCCCCGTGGGAGGGGGATACCCCCTCCCAAACCCTCCCCCTCTGGCTCTGCCCCAGCGGCGCTTGGTCGCTTCGCTCCCTCGGGAATGTCGGGACTCATTCTTGGCTGTAGGCTATGTTGTTGGATCATACATAATGTGGCATATGGTATATGTTGGAACTGTGTATCATAGGCGCCGGAAGTGGGGGGGCAGGGGGGGCGGCCGCCCCCCCAATCCAAAAAGTGGGGGGGCAAAACGCATTTTTGCCCCCCCAAAAAGCCCCCCCCCCCCCGAAAAAAAAGAAAAAAAGAAAAAGGAGAAGAGTGGGAAAGAAAAAAGAAATAGTATGAGCTAAGACTTGTTAATTCTAACGTCAACAACTAATCTATACATCCATTTTAAGTTTTCGCTGCGCGCTTCGCGCGCGAACAGATTATCTCAGTTTGTTGTGTAAATTGCGTATGGTCTTGGCCATGGGGTGAGTACTTTTTCTGTACCGGGCCACGTATAGTTCCCGTGTAGGCTGGCAATGCTCTAGCTGCTTGTGTGACGTGCACCAAATGCACCATTTCAAGTATATAAATGCAAAATCTTCCCCGTGGGAGGGGGATACCCCCTCCCAAACCCTCCCCCTCTGGCTCTGCCCCAGCGGCGCTTGGTCGCTTCGCTCCCTCGGGAATGTCGGGACTCATTCTTGGCTGTAGGCTATGTTGTTGGATCATACATAATGTGGCATATGGTATATGTTGGAACTGTGTATGACACTAAATACAATATTTGTGTGCGTTGGGGTGCATATTTATTAGTGTGTCAATTATTTGTTTTCTTCGTGAAAAATATATGACATTTCTGGTCGATCAAATCATAACACGCTTTCCCAGATACAGTTAATCATAAGCCCGAATTTCCTATCTAGGTATGCACCAGATTGCACAATTTCAAGTCCAAAAATGCAAAAGCTCCCTACCGTGGGAGGGGGGACACCCCCCTCCCACACCCTCCCCCCGCTCAGTCACTTCGCTCCCTCGCAATGTCTCACTCTCACCTCAGCTCTGGCTCAAAGTTGGCAACCCTGTGAGTGTGCATGGTTGGGCATGAGCCCCTACACAACAAAAATCGTGAACCTATTTAGGTCTTTGCCCCCCCCCCCCCCCCAATCCAAAACTGCTTCCGGCGCGCCTGGTCCCCCACCCCCTCCTCCTCCCCACGATGTGTACGCATATTAAGATGATATTATACAGTGCGAGTCCAAAAAAACGAAACCGGACTTTGATAGCTTATAAATCCATAAATCCAAAAGTATATATGTTGATATTGGTATCATGTTAAAGCTTGAGGACTTCCTTTTAAAATGATATATCATACACTCTGATCACTTCACGCTTCACCGAACGCGACCTAATTATCCTATCCAAAGGCATGCAAAAACTACCGTGTCCAAGTTTGCAGTGTTCTTGTTTTGTGAATGGTTGCATCTGTTGTTTGATTGTCAAAGATAACTTCATCCTGCATGTCCTATTCAGGGGCCCCTCCCTCCAAACAGTGTGGTTGCTGATGTGAGGACAGTGTATGATCCCCTTCCACCCTGATAAACATGACAAAACTGGCAACCACCTGATATTTTGTTGTGATTCACCAAACGATATTTTTGAAATGTTAATTTGAAGAAAAAAACGTAAACAGAAGCATTCATTCATGATAAACACAACAAAAAACCTAAGTCCCCCCTATTCAAAATAGCGTACAAAACGATAAGGTTTTGAGCAAAATAACTTGGCAGGATTGTTCCTACACTGATTGACTAGCTTCTCTGTGAAAATAAGATTGATCCGCCATGTAATGCATGAGTGAGCACACATTAAAGGCAAAATTGTCACTTTTCAAAAGTCACAAGAGTCAAAAAGTGAACATTTTGCCTTTAATGTGTGCTCACTCATGCGTGACTCGACGGACCAATTTTATTTTCGCACATAAGTTATTCAATAAGTGTATAAACAATCCTGCCAAGTTATTTTGCTCAAAACTTTATTGTTAAAAAGTTATGCTATTTTGATTAGAGGGGACTTAACTTGTTTTGTTGTGTTTAGAACAAGACGACGGCAAACTTGGACACGGGTAGTTTTTGCATGACTTTGGATAATAAGATCTTGCTCGATGATGCGTAAAGTGCTCAAAATTTTTGATATATCATTTTAAAGGCAATTTCCCAAGCTTTAATGTGATACCAATATCAACATATATATGTTTGTAATTGTGGATTTATAAGCTATCAAAGTCCGGTTTCGTTTTGTTTGACTCGCACTGTACATCATTTGTGGGGAGCCTTGCTCTGTGCCAGACAGTATAACATTACACCCTAAACAAAAATACAGTTTTATCATGTTTATTGGGCTTGGTACGAACAGTCACGTCACGTTCACGTTAACGTCACGTGAACGGTTCTGTACCTTTTGTGAAACAGGTCACCCAAATCTACGAAGTGTAGGGTAAAGTGACCCAACAATTTGTCGTTTTCCATGCCGGTAAAACTCGAAGTGTCGCGTTAACCAAATCGTGACGTGAGCGTTTAATCAAGATTTTTTAAATTGCAAACGCTTGTTACTAAGACTAGACATACACACGCAAAGAGATTTTAAAATGTCGACGAAAATGCCGATACCCCCTTATCAAATCGTTTCAATCATTATGTTTATAATATGTACGTGCATAATTCAGAGTAATCTGAGACGATAATATGCAGTTCTGTCATTTAGGTAATGTACAACCATACCACTTGCATTATTTGTCTTGTTATTGGAGTATTTCTAAAGACGTGTCGTGCGTGGATTTTGGCAAATGTTGATTTCCAGCTGAATTGCTACACGCAGCGGACAATTCAGTTCGCATACGCCTGAAGTTCCCGTGCTCGACGTCTGAGCGTACTGGCGAAAGTGAGTGAGTGCGTGAGTGAGTGAGTGAGTGAGTGAGTGAGTTGCAGTGATCAATGAGTTTAAAAAGTAATAAAACAATGATTTGATTAATAGTGTTTATTTATGGTTATTGAATCGAGTCAATCTATCAATTAATCAGTCAATCATTATAATGAAACAATCACACCAACCAATCAATATTAAATAAATCAATTCATGTATTTGACATTCGAACTAGCTACCTGTAGGGGGCCTGTAGGCAGTGGCGTACCCAGGATTTTGTCAAGGGGTGGGTGTAGGGGGGGTATATTTCGTCAGACAAATTGAAGTAAGCGGGGGGAGTGTGGGTAGGGGGTGTCCGTAGAAAATGACCGCATCCGAGGACGAGACCAGGACCGGTCACAAATTTCGAGGCCGAGACCAAGACATTTCTTGAATTATGTAAGGGGGTGGGGTAGGGGGTGTCCATCCCCCTGCCCCCAGGCCTGTGTACGCCTATAATTGGTATTTACAGTATAGGTAGGACGGGTTCGTTCACGATTAAATTTACCGAGAATTAGTCTCTTCTCAACGACAATTTACATTAATTTGTTTTACGCAAGCGCCAATTTACGTGAGCTTTCATGAATTGCATATAGTATATCTACAAACTGTTGGGTCACGTAACCCAACACTTCGTAGATTTGGGTGACCTGTTTCACAAAAGGTACAGAACCTTCACGTGACGTGACGTGAACGTGACGTGACTGTTCGTACCAAGCCTGTTTATTGTGGTGCGTAACATTCTTTTTAGCAGCTAATCATGATTTGTCTTACCAAAATGATAATCGAATCGCCGAATATATACAGACAAGGCAATTAATAAAACATTATGAAAAATTAACAGCTGCCGGTGGAACGAAATACCTGTTCCTTTCTAGCTTTTGCAATCCTCATAGAATTAATGCAGGCCCAACCAGGCTCCCATAGGCAATGGGTTAATATCCCCGACAATAACAGAATAATATGTTATTGTCGGGAATAATATCCCATTGCCTATCGGAGCCTGGTGGGTCAATATTATTGTCTGTAGGTGGGTAAATAATGTTGTGTTTGGCTGCCAAGAAAATTTGTTTTGCGCTCATGCGCTGCATTTTATATTTATCAATATAAACATGGAACAAAATACGGTTTCCAAATATCTCAATTATTTGTTTTCTTCGTGAAAAATATATTTAACATTTCTGGTCGATCAAATCATAACACGCTTTCCCAGATACAGTTAATTAAGCCCGAATTTCATATTTAGGTATGCACCAGATTGCACAATTTCAAGTCCAAAAATGCAAAAGCTCCCTACCGTGGGAGGGGGGACACCCCCCTCCCACACACTCCCTCCGCTCAGTCACTTCGCTCCCTCGCAATGTCTCACTCTCACCTTAGCTTTGGCTCAAAGTTGGCAACCCTGTGAGTGTGCATGGTTGGGCATGAGCCCCTACACAACAAAATCGTGAGCCCCTTTAGGTCTTTGCCCCCCCAATCCAAAACTGCTTCCGGCGCGCCTGCTGTGTATGACACTAAATACAATATTTGTGTGCGTTGGGGTGCATATTTATTAGTGTGTCAATTATTTGTTTTCTTCGTGAAAAATATATGACATTTCTGGTCGATCAAATCATAACACGCTTTCCCAGATACAGTTAATCATAAGCCCGAATTTCCTATCTAGGTATGCACCAGATTGCACAATTTCAAGTCCAAAAATGCAAAAGCTCCCTACCGTGGGAGGGGGGACACCCCCCTCCCACACCCTCCCCCCGCTCAGTCACTTCGCTCCCTCGCAATGTCTCACTCTCACCTCAGCTCTGGCTCAAAGTTGGCAACCCTGTGAGTGTGCATGGTTGGGCATGAGCCCCTACACAACAAAAATCGTGAACCTATTTAGGTCTTTGCCCCCCCCCCCCCCCCCCCCAATCCAAAACTGCTTCCGGCGCGCCTGGTCCCCCACCCCCTCCTCCTCCCCACGATGTGTACGCATATTAAGATGATATTATACAGTGCGAGTCCAAAAAAACGAAACCGGACTTTGATAGCTTATAAATCCATAAATCCAAAAGTATATATGTTGATATTGGTATCATGTTAAAGCTTGAGGACTTCCTTTTAAAATGATATATCATACACTCTGATCACTTCACGCTTCACCGAACGCGACCTAATTATCCAAAGGCATGCAAAAACTACCGTGTCCAAGTTTGCAGTGTTCTTGTTTTGTGAATGGTTGCATCTGTTGTTTGATTGTCAAAGATAACTTCATCCTGCATGTCCTATTCAGGGGCCCCTCCCTCCAAACAGTGTGGTTGCTGATGTGAGGACAGTGTATGATCCCCTTCCACCCTGATAAACATGACAAAACTGGCAACCACCTGATATTTTGTTGTGATTCACCAAACGATATTTTTGAAATGTTAATTTGAAGAAAAAAACGTAAACAGAAGCATTCATTCATGATAAACACAACAAAAAACCTAAGTCCCCCCTATTCAAAATAGCGTACAAAACGATAAGGTTTTGAGCAAAATAACTTGGCAGGATTGTTCCTACACTGATTGACTAGCTTCTCTGTGAAAATAAGATTGATCCGCCATGTAATGCATGAGTGAGCACACATTAAAGGCAAAATTGTCACTTTTCAAAAGTCACAAGAGTCAAAAAGTGAACATTTTGCCTTTAATGTGTGCTCACTCATGCGTGACTCGACGGACCAATTTTATTTTCGCACATAAGTTATTCAATAAGTGTATAAACAATCCTGCCAAGTTATTTTGCTCAAAACTTTATTGTTAAAAAGTTATGCTATTTTGATTAGAGGGGACTTAACTTGTTTTGTTGTGTTTAGAACAAGACGACGGCAAACTTGGACACGGGTAGTTTTTGCATGACTTTGGATAATAAGATCTTGCTCGATGATGCGTAAAGTGCTCAAAATTTTTGATATATCATTTTAAAGGCAATTTCCCAAGCTTTAATGTGATACCAATATCAACATATATATGTTTGTAATTGTGGATTTATAAGCTATCAAAGTCCGGTTTCGTTTTGTTTGACTCGCACTGTACATCATTTGTGGGGAGCCTTGCTCTGTGCCAGACAGTATAACATTACACCCTAAACAAAAATACAGTTTTATCATGTTTATTGGGCTTGGTACGAACAGTCACGTCACGTTCACGTTAACGTCACGTGAACGGTTCTGTACCTTTTGTGAAACAGGTCACCCAAATCTACGAAGTGTAGGGTAAAGTGACCCAACAATTTGTCGTTTTCCATGCCGGTAAAACTCGAAGTGTCGCGTTAACCAAATCGTGACGTGAGCGTTTAATCAAGATTTTTTAAATTGCAAACGCTTGTTACTAAGACTAGACATACACACGCAAAGAGATTTTAAAATGTCGACGAAAATGCCGATACCCCCTTATCAAATCGTTTCAATCATTATGTTTATAATATGTACGTGCATAATTCAGAGTAATCTGAGACGATAATATGCAGTTCTGTCATTTAGGTAATGTACAACCATACCACTTGCATTATTTGTCTTGTTATTGGAGTATTTCTAAAGACGTGTCGTGCGTGGATTTTGGCAAATGTTGATTTCCAGCTGAATTGCTACACGCAGCGGACAATTCAGTTCGCATACGCCTGAAGTTCCCGTGCTCGACGTCTGAGCGTACTGGCGAAAGTGAGTGAGTGCGTGAGTGAGTGAGTGAGTGAGTGAGTGAGTTGCAGTGATCAATGAGTTTAAAAAGTAATAAAACAATGATTTGATTAATAGTGTTTATTTATGGTTATTGAATCGAGTCAATCTATCAATTAATCAGTCAATCATTATAATGAAACAATCACACCAACCAATCAATATTAAATAAATCAATTCATGTATTTGACATTCGAACTAGCTACCTGTAGGGGGCCTGTAGGCAGTGGCGTACCCAGGATTTTGTCAAGGGGTGGGTGTAGGGGGGGTATATTTCGTCAGACAAATTGAAGTAAGCGGGGGGAGTGTGGGTAGGGGGTGTCCGTAGAAAATGACCGCATCCGAGGACGAGACCAGGACCGGTCACAAATTTCGAGGCCGAGACCAAGACATTTCTTGAATTATGTAAGGGGGTGGGGTAGGGGGTGTCCATCCCCCTGCCCCCAGGCCTGTGTACGCCTATAATTGGTATTTACAGTATAGGTAGGACGGGTTCGTTCACGATTAAATTTACCGAGAATTAGTCTCTTCTCAACGACAATTTACATTAATTTGTTTTACGCAAGCGCCAATTTACGTGAGCTTTCATGAATTGCATATAGTATATCTACAAACTGTTGGGTCACGTAACCCAACACTTCGTAGATTTGGGTGACCTGTTTCACAAAAGGTACAGAACCTTCACGTGACGTGACGTGAACGTGACGTGACTGTTCGTACCAAGCCTGTTTATTGTGGTGCGTAACATTCTTTTTAGCAGCTAATCATGATTTGTCTTACCAAAATGATAATCGAATCGCCGAATATATACAGACAAGGCAATTAATAAAACATTATGAAAAATTAACAGCTGCCGGTGGAACGAAATACCTGTTCCTTTCTAGCTTTTGCAATCCTCATAGAATTAATGCAGGCCCAACCAGGCTCCCATAGGCAATGGGTTAATATCCCCGACAATAACAGAATAATATGTTATTGTCGGGAATAATATCCCATTGCCTATCGGAGCCTGGTGGGTCAATATTATTGTCTGTAGGTGGGTAAATAATGTTGTGTTTGGCTGCCAAGAAAATTTGTTTTGCGCTCATGCGCTGCATTTTATATTTATCAATATAAACATGGAACAAAATACGGTTTCCAAATATCTCAATTATTTGTTTTCTTCGTGAAAAATATATTTAACATTTCTGGTCGATCAAATCATAACACGCTTTCCCAGATACAGTTAATTAAGCCCGAATTTCATATTTAGGTATGCACCAGATTGCACAATTTCAAGTCAAAAAATGCAAAAGCTCCCTACCGTGGGAGGGGGGACACCCCCCTCCCACACACTCCCTCCGCTCAGTCACTTCGCTCCCTCGCAATGTCTCACTCTCACCTTAGCTCTGGCTCAAAGTTGGCAACCCTGTGAGTGTGCATGGTTGGGCATGAGCCCCTACACAACAAAATCGTGAGCCCCTTTAGGTCTTTGCCCCCCCAATCCAAAACTGCTTCCGGCGCGCCTGTACCTAGGGCCTAGACCGGCCATAATAGCATGCAAGCTAGCACTGCCACTGCACTCTGGAATTCACTGGCTGCCGTCAATAATGATAAGGCAGATATCTAGTGCATATAATAGCCTTGATTACGAAGTCAGGCCAGGCTTTGGGCCATATAGCCGTGTCGAGCCTTGGGCTTGGGCATATGGCATGTCCTCGTAACAGCTGGAAAAGTATAATGATATACCAAACTAAACTCACATTCTCACTTTATATCATCGAAAATATCCGACGCCTAGCCTGCAATTTACTCGATCGCCGCGTCGTCAAACTGTGCCTCGGCCTCGCTCTCGAATCTCGTCGATATCGTCGCGACGCATCAGATCACTATATGCGATATGCACGCACGCAATGAAACGTACCTGTGCAAGGCGCGGGGATTACGACTACCCCCCCCCCCCCCCCCCCCCGCTGACAGGATTTTATGAACTGCTAGGTCCTGGTCCTGGTCTAGGCTTCGAAAAAATATTACGACTAAGCCTACCCCCACCCCTCCCCCCCCCCCCCCCCCCCCCCCCGCCGCTGACAGGATTTTTTCAACTACTTGGTCCTGGTCTAGGTTCAACATTTTGGGACTGGTCCTGGACCAACATGACATTTTTTGACAAAAACCCCCTTGAAAAAATCGTGGGTTCGCTAGTGATTTTGTTGACCCCCAGTCAGTCCGACCACGCTACACCACTGAATTTTATTATCACACACAAGTAATCAATACGTGTAGAAAGTTATTTTGCTCAAACCTATTCGTTAAAATTATTTCGCTATTTTTATAAAGGGGGACTTTCATTTGTGGTTGTTTTTATTACATGTTTGTCTTTTGTGTACGTATAATTTGCGTTTATGGGAGGGTATAACTAGCTACCATTGTGTCTGGGTGTGCATGCACTTGTCTAGCTGTGTCATTATCATCCTTTGATAAGTGTATGCGCTTTTCCTTACACCATACACGATACTTTAGTATATAATTTTACATTTTATTGTACATTATATATTGGTACATTCCATTGTATTAGTTTCACTAGCATTAGCTGCATCATTAGTACACTGAGTAATGGTAGCATGCAGTGGCCGCACACATGTTTGTTTTTTTTCAAAGGGAAAGGAGAGGGGGTTATTTCGTCAGCCAAATTTCTTTGAGGGGGGGGGGGGGGGGTTAGCTGTAGATATTTGGAGTGAATTAAAAACAGCCAAAACAGTATTTTTGGGGTACACCTCCCCCCCCCCCCTACCCGCCCCCATGGGTACGCCTATGAATGGTACATTTTGTTTCATTCATTTCACATAATCTATACGACATCTTCGCCCTGAACCAGCTATTTTGCCATTAGTATCTTCTCAATGACAATTTACGTTATTTGTTAAAACGCCAGCGGCAATTTACGTGAGCTTTCGTAGATTGCATATAGCAGGTCAACAAATTGTTGGGTCACGTTACCCTACACTTCGTAGATTTAGGTGACCTGTTTCACAAAAGGTACAGAACCTGAACGTGACGTGAACGTGACTGTTCGTAGATTTGGGTGACCTGTTTCACAAAAGGTACAGAACCTGAACGTGACGTGAACGTGACGTGAACGTGACTGTTCGTACCAAGCCATATATATTGTTACGTCACGGCGTATCGCGCGCAGACTGTTTCCGCTATGGTTTCCGCACATTGCGCATGCCTTTTTTCTGTCTGACACCGCCTAATATGTAGTTTAAACACAGGTTTTGCATTTGTTGACACTCGCTCACTTCTTTGATTGAATGACAACATATTTAAAAGTTGACATTTTCATGGACTAATTTATACAATAATCGAACGCCCTAATACTTGTTTGTATAATATTTTGATGACACTGGTCATTGAAATGAAAATGTATGATATTAAGCGCCACGAAAATTGGCTTTTTCTATGCCTATGTCCGCTCAGTTTGGCTCGCCATTGACTTTGTACATGTGTGACGTCACGCGCGTTTTCTGTCGATTACGTGGAAAGTCAATTACTGAGCGGTATCCAGCACACATAGCAACCACACAAGCCTCCCTTATTTCATTCGTTATCGATGTTTCCGTCATTATTTGTTATAAACGATACTTACTATTGTCGTGCTGAGATCCTGAGCTACCATGCCGTGATTCTATTCGGCCTCTAAAATCAATATGTGATATTTCCGACACAAATCAGAAGATGGTCTAAAAAAGTAACGCAAATTCCAAAAAACGAGACATCCGCGAGCTTCATTCATCTTGGGGCAAAGAATTGTCTTTTTTCCCCCTTTAAATTTCACGTAATGACTTCAAATTTGGGGGTTACATTCCGAAAATAGAAAAGATTGCGCATACGCTTGCAGCGCGCGCATACTGCGCGCAGTAAGGAAGTAGGTCGCTTTTCAGGGGTGAATGTTGTGCATAATCTGCCTCGGGATGGGAAAAAAGGGCACGCGGATGCCCAAACTGTTATGGTACCATTCCTCAACACACTTCATCAATTTGAGTCGATTTCAAGTTCGGTGTTTAACGCTGGGGTTAGTGTTAAATAAACACTAACACCGGCCTAAAAACCGAACTTGAACTCTTGCAGTGTTAGGAGTTGACCTCTGTAATTTTGCAACTTCCGGTGGCTGGTGTTGTAATTTTATGGAAATGTCGTCTGCTTGAACTGAGCTTCATGGCTGGTGTTAAGGATTTGCGTACAAATTTCCCATTCACTAACACTAGCCCCTAGGGATTTAAGAAATGGTGATTTCAAGTTCGGTGTAAGTGCAGTGTTAGAGCAGAAGTATACGATGAATTCATAATTTATTATAATTAATGGAAACGAATCTAATGAACCAATTAATTCGAAGACGGTTTTTTAGTCTAGTCAGCTTGGGTTGACGATCCAACTAAAAATAAACCAACGTACCGTACAAGATAAATTAAAAAAAACAGGCAATTAAACAAAGTGATGCTAGACACAAAAATAACTGAAAAGTTAGATTTTTTTCTTTCCATTAGTACTATAATAGAGTACTAGTAGGCTAGTAGAAGAAGAAGTAGTATAGAAGATTGTGGTATATTTTAAAAATGTATCATTAATAATTTGTCAAGTGACCGCCACCAGCCCCCCCCCCCCCCCCCCCCCCCTCTTCCCCCGCCGCCAATGATTTAGTGTGAACGTCAAATCAATAAATTTATCATATCGTCGTAGGCTAGTCGATCTTAATTTAGAATAAGAATTTAATACTTGTGTTTGCAAATATCGATAACACACGGTCTATAATGTACCTAGATTTACCGTCTTCTTGAATATTTAGTTAAAGTGATGCCTGTAAAGTGTCTAACTCCATGAAAAATACTTGGAGCTTCCTCGTTTCTCTTCTGCCGTTTAGCTTATGGTAAGAGAAGAATAAAATAGGGTTAGATTTTTTCAAATATCCCTTTGATATGAAGATAATTATCATTGAAAATCATTATTTCAAAACCGTTGATCAACAGGTTTTGAATAGTCGTAGCTAAACGCGTCCGCATTGCAGCACGCGTGGCGGCGTGGGAACATTCTGGAGATTGAACTTTGAACGGGAATTCCATGAATTCTGTACTACGTCTGTAAACATACACGGGTGCGAATATCTCAAACGGCTGATTATTCCTGTGACAAAGTATGGCAGACCATCAGTATTCGGTGATAAAATATGAACTCAATATTCGTTTTTTCACTAGGTAAACAGTGTTCGTTTTCTTTCAAACTTTCACAAATCTTTCAATTGTATTTTACAATGATATTGATATAGGATTGCAGTCTCAAATGTCATTTTGTGCAATATCTAACACTTTACAGGTATCACTTTAAAAAATCAAACATAATTGAGGGTTATTATTTGTGTAAGCCAATAGTGATGTGATACATTTCTTGGGGATACATTAATTTATTAAAGGGATCTAGTAACTTTGTTGACATGTGCAAAAAGTGATGAATGGTTGATGCAATGTATATTGTTGTTATCTCATATGTCCACAAGGTATTGTGTGACAATTTCAAGTCAAATGGACATTGTATGGCCAAGTAATGAGCGAAAATGCAAAGTGATATTCAGTAACTCACTGCACTCACTTTGTACACAGAAGAAAAACTCGCCCGGAGTTTTTCTTATCTGAATACTTCAATCATACATATCTTTGTAACGAAAGGGAAATTTGAAAAACCGAAACCTGTCCCGTGATTTTATTGTAAATACGAATACAACAAGGTATAAGGGAACCGCTATAATTATAATTTTATTTTGAGGATTTGGACAATGTTACTAAGTCCCTTTAAGATCGATAAACAACCAATACTAGTCTGATCTTGAGTCTAATTTATGGTAATTAATTAGGTCATATGGTAATTACACGTAGCCTACGCCAAAATAACGTAAACAAACAACGTAATGATGCATGCATTTATGCAGCTATTATATAGACTAACCCAGCTTCGTTTGCGCTTCGGTCTTTATATGTACTTCTCCAAGCCCAAGGCAAGACCAAGTGCATTTTTTATTTGACACAGACTTCAATCATAGTTAATACCATCACCAGCTTGCTGAAAATAGGTAGCCTCTGACATGGACCTGTCCTGTGCTGTGTCCATCCCTTTTCTGTGTAACTGTAAGTCATAATAATTAATAATATTTCAAACTAAAGCTATTTTACATGTATATCATAGAATATAGATGTTAACTCGTTAATTGGCCAGAACTAGCAGAAGTTAATACTATTAATATTTTGTACTTACTTACTTATCTTTTTCTAGTACTATCTAGTAGATGTAGTAGCCTAGTCTATTAGCTCTAGTCTAGGCATAGTCCTAGGAGAATTAGTTAGACCTAGACTCAATTAGCTGACAGGTCGGATAGGCCTACTAAACTATACTCTATCATAGAAGTCTACTCTAGATATGTCTTAAGCATAGCATACTCCTGGCCACTGGGGCTAGCCTAAGGCTAAACTAAGTCTAAGATCGAGTAAGATTAAGGCTAGCAATTTAGCATCATCCTAGCCCCCGAGGCCGGCATGCTAGCCTATTAATTAAGGCTAATCCTTACTTAGCCTAGCCTAGGGCTAGGCTAAGCCTAAGACTTCACTCAGTCTTAGACTTAGTGTTTTAGCAGCCATAAAATAAAGCAAACATAATTGTCTCTGTTTATTCCACTTGCACTGCACTGACTGACGCTATTACAATTACGGTCTTGACTATACTCTAGTTCTATATATTGGTACTGATAGTGATATCATGCTGCATGGAATATTGCTTAATTATTCATGTAATTATTATATTATAGTTCGACCGTGCTTGCCTGGCTTCGCCTGGGCATAGGCCCAGTAGACAGTACTAGGCCTAACCCTAGACTAGACCTAGTCAGAAATAAACTGGACTAAACTAGATAAGACTAAGAGATAAGAGAAGCATTAGAGTACCAGTATAGTCTCAACGGCATTTACCTGCAGGAGGTGACTGAGCAGAGAGACTTGGGTATAGTCATAAGTAATACCCTTACACCAAGAAGACATGTTCAAGACTTAGTAAAGAAGGCTCACCGAAAGATTGCAATGTTTCGTCGCTGCTTTTCTGGATTAGTTGAAGTGAAAACCACCGTACTCTACCAGTCCTTAGTAAGACCAGCGTTGGAATTTGCGTCTACGGCTTGGAGCCCAATCACAAAAAAAGATATTGAGGCATTAGAAAAGGTGCAGACAAGATGCTTGCGACTATGTAAGAAAGAGATCAACATTGAATCGCTTGAGGTGAGAAGACAGAGGACTGATTTGATAGATACGTACAAGTTCTTAAATGGACATTACAAGTCTCAACCAGATAAGTTCTTCTCGAAACCACTTAAGAATCTAAGAGGGCATTCAAATAAGTTATTTCTTAGTCGCACCAGAACGAAATTGGCAGGCCACTTTTACTCCAATAGAGTGGTTAAGCCCTGGAATTTGTTGCCTGAAAAGACGGTGTCTGCGCCAACTGTGGAATCTTTTAAGAGAAGTTTGAGAGCCCTTCCCATAGGAAAAGAGGGTTAATCTACCAAGTATACCAAGTAAGTATACCAAGTAAGTATACCAAGTATAGCTAGATATAGACAAGGCCTTTTTTGCAACCTCCTGGCCGGTTTAATAAAAAGATATATAAAAATAAAATAAAATGTTTCGGAGGGTAATCGACCGAGAAAAAGTTCTACCGTACCAACTACTTCAAGTCGCTATAGCTCCGTGTGTCAAATAATTAAATTAAATTAATTGATTGATTGATTGATTGATTGATTGATTGATGGTTGATTGATTGATTGATTGATTGGTAGATTGACCCGATTCATTCACCATAATTATAAATTATTTAATTCAATCATTGTTTTTATTTAATAACTCACTATATTACTGATCACTCACTCATTGATTGGTTGATTGATTGTTAGATTTAAATGATTGATTGATAGTTTGACCCGATTCATTAACTAGTATAATTATAAATTATTTAATTCAATCATTATTTTATTAACTCACTCTCTCACTCACTTTCACATGCATGCACATGCAACGCCGTTAACGGCCACGAGCAGACTAAGAACGCCGCAACTTCTGGCGTAATGCGTAGTGAATGTTCCGCTGCGTATAGCACTGTTCAGTTGCAAATCAATATTTGTCAAAATTCGCGCATGACACTCGTGACACGTCTTTATAATTATTCTAATAACAAAAGAAATAATGCAAATGGTATGATTTTACATTTACTAACTGACAGAACTGCATATTATCGTCTCAGATTACCCTGAATTATGCACAGCAGTTTCATAAACGTAATGATTGAAATGATTTGAAAAAGGGTTTCGGCATTTTCGTCGGCATTTTAAACCCTTTTTGTTCTTTTTCGCTGGTGTTAGGGCGGTGTTTAGATATCGATAGCACTATCGGTATCGGTTCTCCCAAACCGAACAGCTGATTTTAAGCTCGATTTAAGCAGCTCTTGGAGTAACACCACTCTAACACCAGCCCAACACCGAACTTGAAATCACTCATTGTCGATTCATAATAACGGAGTACGCGCGCGTGAAAGTCAAAATTACACTAGGTCGAATTCCAAGCAATATTTGTTAACTTTCTTTATTCTTCTTTTTCCTTTTTTTTTCGGGGGGGGGGGGGGTATCTGATATTATTTATATGATGTTTGAGCAGGGTTGCCAACTTTGAAGGAGAGGTGAGAGTGTGAGATTGAGGGAGCGGAGCGACCGAGCACGCGCTGGCCGCCAGCGAGGGAGCGAAGCGACCGAGCGGGGGGAGGGGGTGTCCCCCCTCCCACGGTAGGAAGCTTTTGCATTTTTGAACTTGGAATCGTGCGATCTGATGCATACCTAATGAGGTAAAATAACATTTCATATACACAGTCATTAAACACCCTAAGTCACTATGTTTTGCTTACCAACATACAGGTATATGTTTCTTGTTGCAGGATGAGATGACAAACTTTGCTGTGGGAAGTAATTCTGCTGGCTGCCCAATGAGAACACTCAATCACTATGTTCTGCTTACAAACATACAGGTAACATGTCTTGATCATGAATGTTTCTTGTTGCCGGATGAGATTCTTATTGGCGGCTTGGCCAGCAGCGCCCGCGATTAGGCAGGCGGTGGGCCGGGTCGCGCGTGTATCCCGCAAACAAATACGATGTCAATGAGTTCTTCCACGGTTTTTTTTATAAATTAAAAGTAACTTTTAAGCTCAAAATTGGACAGATAAATCGAAAAGAATTATTCTTACCGTCGAAGATGTCCTTTAGGGCTTAGGCGAAGCAAATTTCCTTTGTTTTTATCAAAACAAAATTTTTCTCGTTGTTTTCAATGACGTTGACGTGTGCTTGTAATCGTCGGTCGAAGTAGTCATGCAAACACGCACATGACGTTGAATTGCATGCACATGCGCGCACGTACGTACTAGATAGCTAGCGCGGCGCGGCACGTACGATCGTACTTCCGGATATATCGGAAGCATGCATACCATGGTTTCGGCACGCTAGCTACGGAGACGAGAGGCTGGCGCGCCGAGAGTCCGCCGGGCCGGGCGACGTGTTCATCTAGGTAGGGTCCCGAGGGGGGCACTCGAATTATTTTTTGACGGGGGTGTGCCTCACGGAACTGTGAAATGGGGGTCTGAAGAGCTGGCTACAAGCACAAAATATAGGGTCTTTGGAGCTACAAAAACCCTGAAACGGGAGTTAAGGGGTCTAAGGAGCAGACTAAAACTACAAAATACATAGACTTGGAGCTACCAAAGACCTACGGAAACCCTCAAAAAGGCTCAAATGGTGGTCCAAGGAGCCGAACTAGAAGAAGAATAATGGACTTGGCGCTACTCAAATACATAGCCAAGTCATTCCGGGGGTATATGGAGCCGAACTAGAAGAAGAATAATGGACTTGGTGCTACTCAACTACCTAGCCAAGTCATTCCGGGGGTCTATGGAGCGGCAATTTTTGAAAATCGGGTATCTTTAGAGCTGCGATCGGGTGTGAAAAAGGGGTTCTTTTAAGCGGCACATACCCGTCTTACATTATACATGAGTGCCCCCCCCCCCCCCGGGGGTAGGGTGCAATTTACCAAATCCGGCTGGTGTACCGGGCCGCGCCGGTTAGGCAGATTTTGCCGGGAAAACGCGCGTATTATTATTTGCACGACATACGGAACGCCTGAACGTTAATATACGTATTTAAATGATTTTTTTCTTTTTTCTCTCAATATGCTTCTAAGGCGTGTGATATTAAGAGATCAGTGTGAGAGCTTGAGAGATGGGTGAAATGCGTGTGTCACACGCTCAATGCGTGAGACTTGGCAACCCTGTGTTTGAGTATTTATTTTTGGAATCATCCTTTTATCATAACCTATCGCGATTACCTTCATTCGTCAAAGTGACGAATTTAAAGTCTAGTTAGTATTGATGCTCATCTCTGGGCATTACACAGAAATACCGCAGCCATCAGAAACACGGTTACAATAAGTCCGCATTTAACAAGCACTTTCTGCTCTCTTGGGAGCAGTCCTTTCTTTCAGCCATACGGCGCATTCAATGGTTTATGATAATTGCATTGACGTTCTAATCCTAAAGGATTCCCCATTAATCAGGGTTGGCGCGAATAAAATATTTAAAATATTCCAAAATTAAAACAATACTACAAAATCAGTTAAACAGGGCTTGATTATTGCCTGCTCGCCCATGATAAGTACAAATGAATGTTGGGCAAGTCTAACTACATAAAAAAACCTTGTTTGGTTGCCCGGTGCCGATTGGGCAGCTGAATTGATAAAATACGAGGAACAACTGGAAAACCTTTATAATGTTTAAATCTCATCTAGATAGGCCTATTACAGGGCAAGCACATTTTTCTGTCCGGGCAATTGATATAGAAAATTAAATGATTTACCTTCCCGAAAAAAACAGTAAAGAAAAAAGTTTGTATGGAGGATGAAAATAATCATAAACAAATTAAATAAAATATGTTTGTTTTCGTACTTGCTTTAATAGATGATTTCCTCAACCCAGGGCTTAGAGCTAAATTAATTAAATTTGCTATGGTTTCAATAACCACGCATTTAAACAAAAGAAATCCCTAAAAACACCACCCGGATACAAATAAAATGCTAGATAAAAAGTATCCGAAAATTCATGATTAGTATAGATTTTGTTCATCTCTGTCCTTTCTTTAAATAGTTTTAACTCCTAATGTGCCAGGCACGTACAATGCAGCTACTGATTGGATGCCATTGCTGTGCATGTACGCACAGTAGAGCACATTACCATGTCCATTGCATTGTTTGGTGGCATTGTATACATACATATTGTCTGTGCGCCCCCTAATCTGCAGGCGAGGGGTATTTGCCTTTCAATGCGTTCCTTTCAAATTCCCCAAAAGCAATGTAGCCGTGGCCTTCAAATTAATGTGGCACTGGGAGTGTACTCCACTGGCAGGTTTTGGGTTAATGCAAAGTATACTGTACATGAAAATGCATGATTGAATCACAAACATATTCAATGACTTTAGACAAAAATAAAGCAAAACAATTTTGAAATTCGGTATTTGAATTAAATAATGTATTTGTTTTTCATTTGTTCCGCGATTGATCCCAACCCTGCCATTTATTTACATTGGTAGAGAGCTGCAAACAAGTTATAAATTGTCTAACTCAAGGATAAACACATAAGGAATACACTGGCTTCAATATTGCCACAGCACTAAAAGTTACACTAAAACAACTTAACTTGGAAAATTTACTCAATGATTTCTGAAAATGCTGGTTGATCACGTCTTACCTATTTACTTGCGAAGTAGTGCTGATCTCTGTTCGGGAGGAAGCATAATACACATAGTAAAGGACTTGATCAGTTGATCACTGATAATTAATTGTAAAAATTAATCTCGTATGTAACATACACAACGCTGTGTATAAAT
>JBAMJV010009106.1:65000-238319 GCA_037951105.1 Echinarachnius parma | reverse complement strand
TACATGAGTATATCGTAAGCTGACTGATGATCAGTCTTGTGCATTTAAACTAAACTTTTTGTTTTACGATTACTCTCTTTTCAATTGTATTTGTATTTTTTTTTATATAGAAAAGTAATTCATGCAAAATCCTGTAATTATCTAATCTCTATCACCTTTGCCACCCTCATTATCAACACATTATCAATAAACAATATAGTTATAGTGTATTTCCAATTAAATGTTACGTCTCTTTATTTGACTTGTTTATTCTATACTATACAGTATATAATTCAATTTGATTTCAGTTGAATTGTTTTCAATTTCATTTATCTTGAATATGAAATGCAAAATTAGGAAGCTTTAGAAATACATTTAAGATATCCCGTCAATCAATTTCTCACGTATGTAGACATAACTGGGTGCTCCATGGGAAAAACTTGGGGGCATATAGTTGTGAAACGGGAAATTATGAAACTAGTTGTTTTGTTCCCAATGGTACTAGGTAGACGTATCCAGTTCCATTTTGCTGTTGGGGGAGGGGGGGGGGGGGGGGGGGGGGCACCCCCCGTACACAATGAACGATTGTTTACTAATCCATCCTGGGCACCCATTGTTACATATTGATTACGTGTGAGTGCATTTCAATTGTTTGTAAATATGTATTTTGATCATTCAATTGTAGAAATAAGGTAGCATGGAGGAAAGCAGTCTTGAACATGGATTTCAGTTTGTCCAACATGGTCGTAAATTACACTCAGTAAAAAAATAAATAACGAGTAAGTGGTGAACGTAATTAAATTCTTCTACGTAAGTGACATTCTAAACTAGTGAACACTTGATGGGAAATGATTCCATTGAATAAACAATTCCATTAAACATAGTTCATCTTTCTATTAAAAATAAATCCCAGTCATAGGACAACAAATCGGAACTACTTTTGATAATATATATTTGTTCTAGCTAGAATTCGTGAAAACCAATATTGATTCCGAAGGTTACTTGCGCCTCTGAACAATAACAAAATATAATTGTAAATTTAATTGCCCTGACATAAAATTTATGAATACAGGTGTGAATTATTGTACAGTATTTTACGTTTAAGATTATTTGATGCAGCTGCGATTCCATTTCAACAAAATGATAGGGAGGCCCCTATTTGTATACGGGATTTTTGTTTTACTGTAAGCATTGAAGGGCATGGCAGTGTTTAGGTTAAAGCAAAGCAAGAAGGTACTTTAATGCAACACGGAGGCGTTTTATATTCATGGATATTGTAAGCTTTGATGGTGACCTGGCAAATTGGCGGTGTTGTGAAAGTCAGAATGTAGGGTAAAAGGTGACCATAGTTCGATTAAACAACAAATACAAAGTTAATATTTTACCAAATTAAATTTTATAATTACGGTTGTGATGCAGATTGAATGTGCGTATGTCGTCCTATCATAAATTAATTAAGAAATTTGTTCCGATAATTTTAAACATCGGATCCCCCCCGCCGATAACTGATCTAGTAGCTTTATTGACATGTGCAAAAAGGCAATGAAATGTTGTTTAGCCAAAAAAAACATCGACTAAACGCCCCTTTCGCTTCTCACCATTTGGGTTCAACCATCCCCCTCCCCGCCCCTTTAACAAATTTAAGTGGTCGTGTCTCGACCATCATAACCAATGGTCTCTAGCCCCCGAAAACCAAGTGGGTCTCGGTTCGTCTCGAAATTGTTGACGGGATTCTCAGTCTCCGCTCAAAATTGTTTGAAAGATCTCGGACCTCGGCTTCGATTTTTTTTTACGGACACCCCCCCCCCCCACCCTTGAAAAATCTTCACCGATCCCCCCCGAAAAATCTTCACCGACAAACCCCTCCCCCCCCCCCTTCGAAAAAAATACTTGACTGACACCCCCCTCGACAATTTTTGTCAAGACGGAAAAATTCTGGGTACGCCACTGAGTTCTGTGTGTTCGTTGCCCTGGGTGGGTCCCTTCATGTGGAAGCGGTTGTGATTTGTGTGATAGTGAATGTATATCCGTACAGAGTGCGCTCCACGCGCCTGCTGGTTTCACATCTCCCGAGAGAACCATTAGACGGGATCCCCCTTGACCTCCAAGAAATGAAATCTCCCACAGTCAGGCAAAAAAGCAAACAAAAACAGGTATGAAAAATGTATCAATTAGCAAGCCGACAGTTACTCCGGAACTGTACTAATGTGGGATGAACAAATAATGTATAATACTAATAATTCGAGTAATAACACATCTCTAAGTTGGCAAGAAATCAAAACAAAAGGTAATGAACACGTATATTAGCAAGGTCACTCCTACCCCGGGAACAAAAGAAAATGAACCTAATAAAACAATCAAGTAATGAACACACCCACAGTTTGGCAAAAAGAAGAAGTTAAAGGCAAAAAGAAATGTACAACGATCAGGTCACAATGAAGTCCCCCCAGAACTGTGATAAAGTGGATAAAATAATAAAAATGATCAAGAAATAACAATAGTATTCACACAAAGTCAGCGGAAAGGGAAGATAGAAAGAAGAAAAAGGAGCACGTATCATTTAGCAAGGTCAGAATTAGCCCGGAAATGCAATAAAAATGGGATGTCAATGTTCAATGTTTTTTCTCAATGTCAATAAGCTGATCTGCTGATAGACAAGGAAAAGGTTTCCGTGAGTTGGCAGACAGAACCCGCGAGTTGAAATGTAGCTTTGCATATTTCAATTATTTTATTTTTTCCACGGGGGGCAGTGGGGCAATCATTTAGCAAAGGGAGGTGGTGGTGGTGGTGGTGGGGGGGGGGGGGGGGGGGGGTGTCCCTGTCCATTGGGGAGCAAGATGCGTAGTGTTTGTCGCTGATGTTCGGTGCTACCCCAAAGGTATACAGATTATATATGTGTACTAACGTACTAACATATGGCTGGGTTCAATAGGAAAGTATTTATTTCCGTTTGAGCTTGCGGATTAGTAAATAATATGCTACACCGCGGGTCGCCATTCTAAAACCTAAGGCTAGATTGTGCGCCAGGGCCACAACACGGAGCCCAACATGTCCAGTGCGACAAGGCGATCGCAAGGTGGCGCCGCGCACTAATTACGACTGAAACAATGTGAATCATTGTGAACGGATGTTGCTTGCTCTGGGAATGCTGTACAAAGGGCTAAATCAAACTTACTCCAGGACTGTTAGTTGATCCGTTTGTTTATTGACAAAAATTTTAAGTCTTCGCTAAATTCTTGTTTACGTAAATCATATATTTTACTCAATTCGAAAACACATTTTTTGTACATTTATTTTTTGTAGCAGGTTTTTTTTTTATTTCAATTTCATCGTTTATTGCTACAAATTTGCTACCAATTCATTATACCAATTCATCAGAGCAATACTGTGAATAATATTTTTTTTTTAAACGATAAATATGAATTCAATTAATATAAAGTTAGTGTATTTCTGATGCTATAACGAGTAATGATTAAAGGAGAATTCCCGGACGATTTTAATCAAATTCCAGTATATTGAATAAATCTATGGGGATATTGCTTGAAATATTTGCAGAATTTGACTCACTTTGGTTTGATTTCTAAGAGATTTTTCTAATGTCATTTAAATTGATTAAATTTACTGCACACAATCATGAGGACTCTACGTAGCACCCTCCACTTGGTCTCAATTTCTTGAGTAGGCTTGGAATCCGTGCACTGCAATTGTGATCACTGCATTGTGTCAATCATAATAGCCGGTCATGCAGAGCCAGCAAATTCAATAACCACTGTTTACAGAAATGTGTGTCTATTCAAATCCAATGGAATGCCAAAGTCGTTACAATATCGGCAGGCCAAGTATTTACAAACGGTTCAACAATGCAGTAGTGCTCAAAGGCACGGTCAGTGCGCAGCGTGGACTAAACTATCATGATCGAGCAATGTATTGGTCAGATCACAAGAACACATTCGCTGTAGTGTAAAAACAATAGATAGGCGCATAGTGAGGGTCGCACGTCACAAATTGGTGAATGTGGGATAGAACAAGCTCGCCTTCGCGAATTTGTGTCCATTATAAGTTCAAACCAATTATAAGAACCCACAATCATACTTTTTTTTCATACAAAATTGTGTTTATGGACCTAGAATATCTGTCTTTCAATCTTAGAAGCTTGAAATCGTGGTGGAAGTCCCTTTAAACAAGGGTAACGAACTTGCGGTATGGATTGTATGTCTCAGCTCTTTTGTAATGTCATTTGTATTCCAATGGAGTGTGTAAGGATATAGGGAGCAAGGATGTGTGGTTGTGTGGGGGGGGGGGGGGGGTGGGGGGGGGGTGCAATGGTATTACCCCTATATAATTCGTACCATCTTCGATCCCCGTAGCAATCCGTAGCACCAAGTGTGCACAAACAGACCGATGTAATTATAAAATGCGTAATAATGATTGATAGGTTATCTCGTACGTTGCTTTGAGTGATAATCATTCCCCTGGTTATCGTACACACTCTGAACCATTCCGCGCATGGCGTGCCTATCTACTCCTTGGGAGTAATCCAGTGTGCATAACGAAATAGAAGTCATAAATTAAAAATAAATTAATAGTTATAAAGAGTCAATAAACATGTTATTTTATACCCCATGTTTACACACATACGTAGGCCATATTTGCGCCCCCTATGAATCTACAAAATAAGAAAGCGATACAAAACACCAAACTTATTTCAAACTTAAATATTACCACCCCCCCCCCCCCCCCGGCCCCCCCATTTTGCTTGAACCTGTTATGGTGACGATGTATCAAACATTATCAAAGAAAAACAAATATGTTATGCCATTGGTTATAAACTAACTCATAAGAATAAGTACACTGAGCTCGGCATTGCAATGACATTGTACAGAGGTAAAGTTCCCTTGATTCAACTACATATTTTAGGGATACGGCCTGTGATGCAATACTAATAGAACGAGTATTTACTGCAAATCGGCACAACTAGATACAATTTTATGCCAAAGTACAGTATCTCTCCATAGATCTATTTTACTAGCGACCATCGCGTTTTCCACACCGGAGTCAAAAGTTTGTTCACTATCATAAATGATCAGACACTTTCGAATGGCGGCATGAAAGGTGTTCCGTCATAAATTTCCAATAAATATTGCTCATGTTTACGGAGATATGTAAATTATGTGATAGTTATGGCCGACCCAGACGCCCGCGACATATTTGCGTTGATTCTTAAGATTGTCGTCACACACGGATTGAACTATTGAGCAATAATTATGGGTATTTTAATATAGTTTGACACTTTGAGTGCCAGGGGATTTTGAAGCTCTATGCATATGTTGTGTAATTGTGTTCCGCAAAGTATAAACATCTATATAATTGTCAAAATCGCACTACAGTAGGAAATAGAGGGGCAGGTTTCGGTTTCCGATACCTCTTTCGTCGTAAATATATTTATGACCTTAAAGAGGTAGTTCAGATTGGGTATAGAAGAGCGCTGCACGAAATACATTTTTTGTGAGATAATGAAAAAACTGAGTGTAAAATTTGAATAGATCATACAACTTTTAATGACAGAATGAAACTTTATTTCGTTGTCGGACCTACTACCCCCTTGGTACAACCATCCCCCCGGACGATTTACCCCCCCGGACAACAACCCCCTAGGACAATTTACCCCCCGGACAACTACACCCGGACAATTACCCCCCTAGGACAATTACCCCCAAGACAAGTACCCTCCAAGGACAATTACCCCCAAGACAATTACCCTCCAAGACAATTACCCCCAAGACAATTACCCCCCAAGACAACTACCCCCAAGACAATTACCCCCCCAAGACAATTACCACCCCGGACAACTACCCCCCGGACAATACCCCCCGGACAATTACCCCCCCCGGACAACTACCCCCCGGACAACTACCCCCCGGACAATTACCCCCGGACAACTACCCCCGACAACTACCCCCCGGATTATTACCCCCAAGACAACTACCCCCCGGATGATTACCCCCCGGACGATTACCCCCCAGACACTACCCCCCTGGACAACTACCCCCGGCAGCAACTACCCCCCGGATTAATTACCCCCCGGACAACTACCCCCCGTACAACTAGCCCCCCCGAATATTACCCCCAATGACAACTACCCCCGGAATATTATCCCCCGAGACGCTGGACCAACTGGTATGGAGCGATTTTGGTCCATATCCTAGACAGTAAAATTATATGATACGTAGTTCAAGCTATGGGAAACAAACATTACATAAAGTATTGCATATTAAAAAGTGGGGTAGTGACAATAACCTCACTTTCAAAAGGTATGGGGGGAGGCATGTCCCCCCCCCCACCCCCCCTCCCCGTCCCTCCGGGTGCATTGTGTGCATTCAATTTTGCCCAATTTTGTTAACGCAGTTGTATTGAGTAGTTTAAAATCGTTTTCAGCATTAGAATTCATATAATGATTATTCGGAAACATTTTGTTTGCATTCGATTTAAAACGTATTTCGATTTACGAGTAAATTTCGTGATTACGTATAACCACCCTCCGCGAAATCCCCGTTGGCGCAATTTAATGCTTATATGTTGATCAGGAGAGAAATAAAAACATACTACATTATTGGCCCCCTGGCGGATACATACAGGGTGGCCCAGAAAGGATTGCAACACCTACGATCATTAATTTCATCAACACCATCGACCAAATGTCATTGTTTTTTGTTGGATTTAGGTAGAACATTCCTTTTCCAACAAAATGATACCATGAGCATTGATTTGGGGTAAGGCGTTTGGATCTATGGCCGTTTTTCTGAGGCAATGTCGTTTCCTAAATTTGCTACTTTTTCCGTCTCCAGCGATCCTCGACATCCTGAGACATTCTCGCCCCACGGCCTGCCGTAGGAATTAGCTGTACACATGAATGGATTCACATTGTCTTCCTTACAAAGGGAGAGCAGTCATGTAGGTTCTTCTGTACAGCTTAATTATTATGGTAATGCCGTGGGGCGAGATGTCCTCGGTGTTCAGGAGGATCGCTAGGAGGACAAAAAAAAGAAGCAAATTTAGGAAAACGAACATTTTGGGGGTCCTCAGAAATATGGCCCCTTAGGATCCAAACGCCTTACCCAAAATCAATGCTCATTGGTATCATTTTGTTGGAAAAAGAATGTCTACCCAATCAACAAAAAACAATGGGACATTGGTCGATGTTGTGTTGATGAAATTACGATCGTAGGTGTTTGCATCCTTTCTGGGCCAACCTGTATAACTCATTCCTGGTATCGCGCGAACGCGTGGTGTATGCGGTTTGCGGTTACCGTTAACTAGTGTGGGGAATACTGGGAATCGACATGATAATATCAATTTGATTTTGCAACAAATGCAAATATCGTGTTTTTTAATTGATGATAAAAGTGGTAAATCACTTGATCGAAGAGCTAAAATCGTATGAACACAATGCAATTTTGAACCAAAATTACAAACCTTCAGCTCAATTTCGTGGAAATTGAATGACACGCTTATTGAAACGATGAAATGCTTACGGAATTGGGACCGAAAAACATATCAAACATGTGATATGCTAGGTCACAAATTGCACCGGATGCCGCACAATTTACCTACATTCGGATTGCGATACATCGTACGATGTCTGGAGTATAATCGTGTATTAGGAGTCCCGTAGCATGGGGGTACTTGGGTGCGTACTACCCACCCTCACCCCCCCCCCCCCCCCCCCACCCCCCCCCATTCAGAAAGGTCCACATTTTTATCGTTCTCGGTCTCGGGCAGCAATCGGCCCATTTGACATTTTGGTGACGACCCAACTCCCTGCTACAAAACTAAATCGTGGTCTAAATCAAGCGACAGACCCCCCCCCCCCCCACCCCCACACACACACACACTTACACGGACTCAACCAGTTGTCTTGTCTTGGGTGTGGTTGTCTTGGGGAGTAATTGTCTTTGGGGGGGAGGGGGGAGGGGGGGGGGGGTAATTGTCTTGGGGGGGAAATTCCAGGGGGTGGGGTAGGTTGTCCGGAGTGTTATCGACCAGGGGAGATTTTCTGGGAGGTAATCGTACGGGGGGGGTAATATCCGGGGGTAGTTGGTCTTGGGGGGTAAGGCGCAATAAAAAAAAAACATGTTTAGCCGTCCCCGCCCCGCTTCCTTTTTGGAGGGAGGCCCCCGCCACCTTGCCCCCCCTTTTTTCTTTTTTCTTTTTTTTTGTGAAAATCGGAAAAAAAAAAAAAAAAAAAAAAAAAAAAAAAAAATAATGTAAATTTCGTGATTTTTTTTTGGGGGAAAAATGATTTGAAAAAGATCGTACTTTTAATATAGACTCATTCGTTAATTTTGGATAAATGGGTCAGTCGGCCATTTGAGAAAAAGTCAGGCCATTTTGGAAAAAAAAAAAAAAAAAAAAAGGGCCTCCTCCTTCCTTTTTCAAAAGAGCAGACGCTAAACATGTTTTTTTTTTATTTGGCATATATTCCGGGGGGGTAGTTGTCTTTGGGGGGTAATAATCCGGGGGGTAGTTGTCCGGGGGGTAGTTGTCCGGGGGTAGTTGTCCGGGTTGGGTAGTTGTCTTGGGGGGTAGTGTTGTCTTGGGGGGTAATTGTCTTGGAGGGTAATTGTCCGGGTGGTAGTTGTCTTTGGGGGGTAGTTGTCTTGTGGGGTAATTGTCTTGGAGGGTAATTGTCTTGGGTGGTATTGTCTTGGGGGTAATTGTTCGTTGGGGGGTAATTGTCTTGATTGTTATTGTCTTGGGGGGTAATTGTCCTAGGGGGGTATTGTCCGGTGGTAGTTGTCCGTGGGGGGGGTAATTAGTCCTAGGGGGGTAGTAGTCCGCGGGGGGTAATTGTCCGGGGGGTGGTTGTTCCAGGGGGTAGTAGTCGTCTAGAACCGTCACTGACAACCTGCTCCCTTCGGTAACACATTATGCCATGTGATTGCAAGATCATTCATCCACCCAATGACAAAGCTATTTATGCATACATCAGAGTGCTTGACACCCCCAGACAATGCTTGCCTGACCTTCATAGAAAGCATGTTTGATGAAGCAAAACGATACGTGTGTTCATTTAAAAACGTAACCAAATATTAGCTGTTTGTGTCGTCTCGTGTGTCGGTTTCGTATTACCCACGCGTCAGATCCAGGAGGGGGTAAAAAAGAAAAATGATAATGAAAAACAAAATCATGAATAATGAGATGACACATAAAAATAAATCACAGACAAATGAAGAGAAAAAACAAGCAAAACTAAATGAATGTAAACGTGTAATTCACATTTTAATTTCAATTTTATTTGTTCCTTTTAAAATCGCAAGGGAACAACCGTGGACTTATAATTTTCACTGTATTATACAAATGTATGGGTACAACATTTACTGGCATGATCAATTGAATGACAAATTTGTTAAAATGTATTTAATATCGTTTTCACGGCTTGTGGTAAAACATGTACTTTCATAATTGTTTTTGCACCTTTCTTTGTATTAACTATTTTTTCTATCCCCATATTCACATATAATTTAGGGTAATATTCATCGTTCTATTGAAATTGTTTTGCATCAAGCAAGAAGATCATTGTTGAAACCCACTGCTGACTCTCATAATACACTAAAAACTATTATGTTGCATTATTATCTTTCACACTAACATAACATTAACAAAAAAAAATTCACCAGATATTTCATGGGATTTTTGTTTACAGAATTCTAATTCAATTAGCACTTTACGATATATTCATGCGTTGTATAATATTATATTGAAATAGATGTTTTGTATTTATATAATGTTTCAACTATTTTGCTGGAAAGTTGATAAATGAATTTAAAAATTGTATTGATTGTGTCATGGCTTCGTACCGGAAGTGAGGGAGAAATATATGACTGCACCCTAACATTCGAATTGACTTGGAATACGTCACTGTTTGTATCAAAATTATCACGTTTTAAACTAATATCAACTGTTACTTTCAACAAGATTTCCAATTTGTACTCTATATATACAACATACTCTTTATTCCATATTATCAACATGACCACACGATGCCTGTATTATGATGATATAAGTAACGAGTCATTTTAGTTGGGTTGAAATTATTATCTTTTTGATATGATTTATGATTGATCGAGCCAGCGGAAATTAATTTTATCAGATAAATAGTCAGACCGGGCTAAATATCCAATTATCTAAGTGAGGAGTTTTGCCTCTGTTTCTATTCCATTTCATTTCCACACGATACAAAGACAGACCGCCGCAAGTTCGAGTAATTCCTGGTATTGGCTGCATTATCGCAAGGGTACAACCGTGGACGTTAATTATCATTGTATACAAATGTATGGGTACAACTGGCATGATCAATTGATTAACAAATGTGTTAATCTGTTTTTTATTTATCGTTTTCAAAAGGCATGTGCGTACAAACATTTACTGTAATTGTTTGTTTTTGCACCTTTCGTTCTTAAAATATTTTGTCTATCCAAAATTTTACATAATAGGGTAATATTCATCTTTCTTTGGAATGTCCTTGGCATCAAGGCAGCAGATATTGTGAAAACCCACTGCGACTCTCTTAATACACTGTAAACTATTATGTTGTATAATATCGCTCACAATGAATATCAACAAAATGTTTAAAACTGATATTTCATTTTTTTTTTTTTTAAATTATAATGCAAATTAGCACATTTATGATTATGTATGCGTTGTATTATATTATATTGAATAGATGTTATGTATTTATATAATGTTTCACTCATTTTGCTGAAAGTTGCTCAATAAATTAAAAATAATAAATGATTGTGTCATGGCATTCGTACAGAAGTGCGGGGAGAATATATGACATGCCCCCAAACTTTCGAATGACTTGGGATATGTCACAGTTTGTATTATATAAAGTTTTAAATCATATCATTGTAATTTCTTCAACAAGATTTCCTATTTACTTTATTTATAACAAAATTACACTTCATTCCGTATTATCTACATGACCACGCGATGCCTGTATTATTGCTGGATATAAGTAAACGAGTCTTTTTATTTGCTTGAAATTATATGTCTTTTTGATGATTTATGAATTAATGCGAGGCAAGCTGAAATTAATGTATAAGATAAAAAGACAGGACGCTAAATATCCAATTATCTAAGTTGGGGAGTTGCCTCTGTTTTTCTATTCCATTTCATTTCACACGTATACAAATGCAAAACGACCGCCGCAGTTCTGAGTAATTATGGTAATTGCAGCCTATCGCAAGGGAACAACCGTGGACTTATAATATCATTGTATACAAATGTATATGGTACAACATTACTGGCATGATCAATTGAATGACAAATTTGTTAATTGTTTTTATATCGTTTTCAAAGGCTTGTGCGTAAAAACATGTACTTCATGATTTGTTTTGCACCTTTTCTTGTTAAACTATTTTTTCTATCCCCATATTTATATAATAGGTAATATTCATCTTTCTTTGGAATGTATTGGCATCAAGCCAGCAGATCATTGTGAAACCAACTGCGACTCTCTTATTACACTGTAAACTATTATGTTGTATATTATCGCCTCACAATAACAATCAACATCAAAAAAAATGTTTAAACAGATAGTTCATATTTTTGTATACAAAATTAGCACATTTACAAAAATGTTATGTGTTGTATTATATTATATTGAATAGATGTGTTGTAGGTACGGTTCGTTATCCGAAGGTTCGTTTTTCCGAAGGTTCGTTATTCATAAGGTTCGTCAGTCCGAAAATGAAATCCGGTTCGTTATTTCCGGGAGGTCGCTAGCCAAAAATGTATCAGGTTCGTTATTCCGAAGGTTCATTAATCCGAAATGAAATCGGGATCGTTATTCCGCAAGTCGTTAGTCCGAAAATAAAATCGGGTTCGTGTTATTCCGAGGTTCGTTAATCCGAAAATGAAATAGGTTCGTTTAGTCCGACACGCAATTTCGTATACCTTCGGATTAACGGAACCCTATATCCATTTTTTGACTAACGAACCTTCGGAATAACGAACCCAATTTCATTTTCTGGACTAACGAACCTTCGGAATAACGAAACTTCGAATACGAAGCTGAATCACTGTTTCTCACATCTGGGTCCCCAACGGGCCCAAAGCAAGTGAGGGTTTTGCTTTTGGAATGACTGTATGCATATCCTTCATTAAAAAAGGTATTTGCCCTAATTACACTGTTGGTCATAAAGTTGGATATTTGTTTTTTTATGATCTAACTTCAAACTTTTCCTGTTTTTTTTACGGCTCATTATTTTCATTTTTAGACTAATTATAATGATTATATAATGTTTCCAAACTACTAGACATGACAATGTACAATAAATGGGTTGCATACATTTGCATCAATTAATTTAGCCTTTTGTTTTGAGCTTTGAAAAAGGCAAGGACATTTGATGAATGGCCCTTTCCCTCTCACAAAGCGTATGTCCAACAGGTCATCAGTATGTGTCATTTCCAGAGTGTGGCTGTACAAATTTCAACCAAATTGGCACAGAGCTCTCCTAGGCATACCTTCCGTCCAACGCCATTGTCTACTCGCCAAACGATGCTTGTGCTCCACCAGGAAGGGATGTAAACAAGCAATGTCCACTATATCGTTGGACTATCGCAGTTTACGGCCTGTAAAATCTTCAGACGTCATCGAGAGGGAGGGTTATTAATAGCTACGGGAATCTCTAGGGTGTGACGTCCACTATTGACTCACCAGGAAAAATGATCACAAATTGCTACTTGTGCCGTAGAAACCGGAAATGCCAAAAAGGGAGCCTCGCCGTCTATGAAAGAAGACACTATGGAATAAACGCCTTTCGCCAAACTGTGCATCAGAGATCGCCTCTAACGTGGTCACCGAGCAAGACAACCTACAAGTGGTCCACTCCAAAAACCATGCAACGTTGGATTTACCTGGGACGTCCTTGGACTAGGGGGCCCAGAAGATTTTCCACCTGGACACTAGTGATTCGTCATCTTAATGGGTACGAGCCCATAACATCCTTGACCGAACAGATGAATGAAAAAGGGTTCGTCCGATTTAGTGGCGAGAAGCTCCAAAAATTTGCTGCATCCACAAAACGACTTGAGGTTAGGGTTAGTACGGTGGTATGGCTCGTACCCATTAAGATGACATATCACGAGCGTCCAGGCGGCGATCTTCTGTACTCCCTAGTCCAGGGACGTCCGGTAAATCTTGGGTTGCATGGTATGGGGTGGACACATGGTAGTTTGTCTTGCTCGGTCACCATGTTAGCGCGATCTCTGATCTACAGTTTGGCGGAAGGCGTGGATTCCATAGTGTTTTCTTCATAGACGGCGAAGGCTCCTTTTTGGCATTTCCGGTTTCTACGGCACAGGTTAAGCAATTTGCGATAATCTATCTTGGTGGTCAATCGCGGACGTCCTAGAGATCCCCGTGGCTTTAATTGACCCTCCTTTCGATGACGTTTGATGATTTTACTGACCGTAACCTGCGATGTTCCAACGAAATAGTGGACATTGCTTGTTGACACCCCATCCTGGTGGAGCACAATCATCGTTTGGCGTGGTAGCCAATAACGTTGGACGAAGTATGGCCTAGATGGCCTCTGTGCCAATTTTGTTGAAAATTGTACAGCCAACTCTGAGAAATGACCCATAACGATGACATGTTGGACATACGCTTTGGAGAGAGAAAGGGGCCAATCATCAAAGGTCCTGCCTTTCAAAGCTTAAAACAAAAGGCTGAATTAATTAATGCAAATTCATGCAACCATTCATGTACATTGGTAGTTGGAACATTATAAAATCACTACCAAAATCATTATTGTAGTATAAACGGTTCATTAGGCGCAAAAAATAGGGGAAAAGAATGAAGTTGGATTTAAAAAAATGATTTGTCTAGTATGTCCACTACATGATGTGAGTAATTAACAAAAATGCAAAGTGATATTCCAGAACGCATTGCACTGACTTTGTGGTTATGATCACTATCCAGTGGATAGCTCAAAATCCGTGTCCGGACTACTACCCCCTGGACAACACCCCCGGACGATTACCCCCCGGACAACTACCCCCCTAGGACAATTACCACCCGGACAACTACCACCCGGACAATATACCCCCCTAGGACAATTACCCCCAAGACAATTACCCCCCAAGACATACCTACCCCCCAAGACAATTACCCCCCCAAGACAACTACCACCCAAGACAATTACCCCCCAAGACAATTACCCCCCAAGACAACTACCATCCCAAGACAACTACCCCCCCGGACAACTACCCCCGGACTACTACCCCCGGACAACTACCCCCCGGAAAACTACCCCCCCGGACAACTACCCCCCGGCCAACTACCCCCCGGATAACTAACCCCCCGGATTATTACCCCCCGGACAACTACCCCCCGGACGATTACCCCCCAGACAATCACCCCCGGTCGATAACCCCCTGGAATATTCCCCCCCCCCCCCCCCTTCAACCAGAGCCAATTACCCGCAAGACAACCACCCCAAGACAAATTATATGTGATTGGTCAGGCCGGTAGCTTGGATTTTTCAAGGCGGAGGGTTTGGGCTTTGGGGGTGCGTATATTCAAAAACGTGACCAAGACAACTTGCTGAGTCATATTAGTGTGCGTTTGTGTGTGTGGGGGGGGGGGGGGAGTGGGGGGGGGGGGAGGGGGGATCCGCCGCTGATTTAGACCACTGTTTTTAGTTTTGTAAGCAGGGAGTTGGGGATGTCAAATGGGGCCGATCGCTGCCCGAGACCGATACAAAAGTGGTCCTTTCTTAAGGGGGGGGGGGGGGGGGGGTGGGTGTACGCACCTCATGCTACGGGGACTGCCAATAGAATATACTGCAGTTATCGTACGATATCGCAATCCGAAATGTAGGTAAAAACATTGTGCGGCATCCGGTGGATTTTTGACCTAGGCGTATCACATGTTTTATTTGTTTTTGGTCAATTTCGTAATAGCTTTTCATTTCGTTTCAATAAGCGTGTCATTACATTTCACGAAATTGAGCTGAAGCTTGTAATTTTGGTTCAAAAATTGAATTATGTTCATACGATTTAGTTCTTTGATCAACTGATTCACAACTTTTATCATTCAATAAAAACACGCTATTTACATTTACTGTGTTTGAAAATCAAATTGATATTATCATGTTCGATTCCCAGTTCCCCACCATCCTAATTAACAACATCAACCGCAACGGCGCGCAAACCACGCTTCGCGCGGTTACCAGGAATGAGTTATTTTTATCCGTCATGTGGCATTCAGTTATACTCAGAATTGTCCAGGGGTAATCGTCCGGGGTAACTATCTGGGGGGTAGTTGTCTAGGGGGGTAATATTCCGGGGGTAGTTGTCTTGGGGGTAATAATCCGAGGGGGTAATTATCCGGGGGGTAGTTGGCGGGGGGGTAGTTGTCCCGGGGGGTAGTTGTCCGGGGGTAGTTGTCCGGGGGGGCAGTTGTCCGGGGGGTAGTTGGCCGGGGGGTAGTTGTCCGGGGGGTAGTAGTCCGGGGGGTAGTTGTCCGGGGGGTAGTAGTCCGGGGGTAATAGTCGGGTGGTAGTTGTCTGGGGGGTAATAGTCCGGGTGGTAGCTGTCCGGGGGGTAGTTGTCCGGGGGGTAGTTGTCTTGGGGGGTAGTTGTCTTTGGGGGGTAATTGTCTTGGGGGTAGTTGTCTTGGGGGGGTAGTTGTCTTGGGGGGTATGTGTCTTGGGGGTTGGTTGTCTTGGGGGGTAATTGTCTTGGGGGGTAATTGTCCTAGGGGGGTAATTGTCCGGGTGGTAGTTGTCCCGGGGGTAATTGTCCTAGGGGGGTAGTTGTCCGGGGGGTAATCGTCCGGGGGGTGGTTGTCCAGGTGGTAGTAGTCCTAGAACCACTTTATTTGATCAAAATCGTTTCAGAAACGGCTGAAATATCAATATATCCGATCCGAATAAATCTGGGGCCCAGATTTATTTGATGATTTTTGTTTTAATAAAAAAAAATTGCTTACACTATTTCAAAAATTGTCAAAAGAGGTTTGTACATAGTTGTTGATGTGATCTTTCTATTTAATCATTATTTCACAAAACATCACATGCATAAATTTTGTATGAAAAATGTTGAAACCAATGCTTTTTTAGGAGCGCCCCTCTTGTGTTGTAATGGCTCTTTTTAAAATGATAACAGGCTTTTTACTTAGTAGTTTGTACATTATTAAAAATTTCGAGCATGGTGGAGTTATAACTAATTAACTATTAGTTTGTAATGATATTGTGCTGGTTTTGGTTACTAAAGCTCAGCCTTACCACAACTGTACTACCCATTTAAACAAACATGTGACAAATAAATACTAGAAATACCGCTGCCCTTTTCAAACCCGTAGCCAGGATTTTCCAAGAAGGCGTCGTAATTCACACAAACGGGATCGAGACCGAGACCGCTAGTTGAGTTGTGTAAAGGGGGGGGGGGGGGGGTATCGTCGTTGCCGAGACCAAGACCAATCGTTTAGATGGCCGAGACCGATCAAAAGTGGGCCATTTGTTTTATTTTGTATTATTATTATTATTATTTATTTATTTTTTATTTATTTATTTATTTATTTATTTATTTATTTATTTATTTATTTATTTATTTATTTATTATTATTTTATTTATTTATTTTTTTAAATTTTATTTATTTATTTATTTATTTATTTATTTTTTTTTTTTGGGGGGGGGGGGGGTGCATACTTACCCAACGCACTTCCAGTGGCTACGGGCCTGTCCTTCCTACAAACCTTTAACAGACAGAGTGAGCAGAGTCAACAAGTATATATAAAGTGTCACTTATACTCATACTTACTCTGTTACATGATGTGAAATTAAATTGTCATCAGCTGTTGTACTCATGTCATCCCTTTTATTAACTTGAAGTCCAACGTCTGGGTCACGAGTTTATTGGTTTATTTCGTTTGCTTTCTTTCTGTCAACTTGATCTCTCCACCTCTCTCACTCGTGTTCCGCCTAAGAAAAACTATGAAACCTGTTTTCCCCAAAATTTCAACTTGCTTTTTAGATCATAATTATTTTGTTTTATTTTAACAAGAATAATAGTGAGTATGTTATCAACTGTGAACAAACTTACGACAATGAGTCGTTATATTGAACTTTGCATTTCGCTCAATTATTGGCCGTATATCATGCATGCATGCATACATTTTGTATCACTCATTGGACATTATGAGACTAGTATTAGAATGTGGCAAAACACAGTTGATAGATAATTATTTGGTAGTGGAGTATCTGATTGATTAGCTAAATTAGCTTATACATGTACTTACACGTACACTTACGTACGTGCCTCCAAATAATTTGTACAGAAAAGGAAAGAAAAGGGAAGCATAAACAAAAACATAGTAGTATGTGGCCCCAATAAGTGCCGTACCCCCCCCCCCCCCCCCCCCCCACACCCCACCACCACCACCACCACCTCTGTTCAGTAGTATACGTTACTTCTCTGTATGTTTATTCTGCTTGTTGGGTTTGTTGAAATATATAGGCAGGAATCCAATTCACAAAGGAGGCTTTAATATGTGAGCCATGATTTTAAGGGATCTCTTTCCAGTAAAATTGTCAAAATCCACACAATTTACTTTAAAACCCTCTAATGGTTTTCATATACCTTATTGTATTTGCATTACCAATAGAAGCATGGAACTGTTTGTTTATCTTCAAAATGTCGCTGGTTAGCAAGCACCGACATCCTTATCAATAGCATGGTTAGAAGTTTAATAGCAAAATGTGATTTGTACTTCACTATATATACAAGCAGCACTTCATAGACGTAGACCATGGTTTAAAGGCCGAGATGAGTTTTGGTTTAGAGGGCTCTTCAAGATTTTTTTTGTGAGGTAATGAAAAGATAAGTGAAAGATTTGACACAGCTCACAATGAATCAAATTCTCAGAATTTAAGAAAAAAAGTCCTAAATCCTATACACATTTCTGAAAATATACCAAAACAATTTTAGTGTTTTTTGGGTGATAATCTCTCTATTGAATAATTATTTGTAGCGAACAACACATTCATATATTTTGATAAAATTGGTAGAAACTTGAGCTTAACGCGCTCTGGAGGTGTCTAGAGGGCGCCCTCAGTAACTTGGCCGTTTATATGTTTGTATTACTATTCAAGCATCATTGAATTAACCTACTAGTTTGAGTTACTAAAATTATGTTTGACCGGACTGTACTATCCCTTAAAGGGATAGTTGAGTTTTGGTAAAGAGAGTACATTTTTGGTCAAACTGAATTTTAGTAACCAAAACCTGCACCATTACATTACAAACTAATAGTTATAACTCCACCATGTCTGAAAGGAATGAAAATTTACAAATGACTAAGTAAAAAGCCTGTTATCATTAAAAAAAGAGCCGTTAAAAATCAAGAGGGCGCTCTCTAAAAACTCATTGGTTTCAACCATTTTAAATAAAATATTGTGCATGTGATGTTTTGTTTAAAATAGTGATTAGATAGAGAGATAATCAATAAATATTTAAAAACCTCTTTTGTACATTTTTGAAAAGAGGAAGCATTTTTTAAATTTTTTTATCGGCTGGTTCAAAATTATCGAATAATTGTGGGGCCCCACAGTTATTACAAATGGTTATGTTTATGGATATTTCAGCCATTTCTGAACCGATTTTGATCAAATAAAGTTTATTCTGTCATTAAAACTGTATGCTCTTTCAAATTTGACACTCAGTTCTTCATTATCTCACAAGAAATATTTTGTGTAGCGCCCTCTATACCAAAACTCAACTATCCCTTTAAACCATGCATGGTTTACATAAACCTTCTTTGAGACTTCCATCCAGTCAGGAGTAGCTACTGGTATTACAAGGTGTAGTGTTCCAGCCATGACCTAGCGCATAGGCCGACCCAATACCCTTGGAGCTATGCAGTGGTGACAAAAACAATTAGCGTACGAACTAACCCCCATCTCATGTATTATGATTGATCTCTAAATAAATGTTCGCTTGTGTAAAATAGCGGTGCCACGTGTCTACAGGCCGATGACAATAGAATAGAATTATGTTCCAAAGTTCCAAACAGTTTGGCTTATTTGAAAGAAACCCTTTTATCGTGTTTTTTCCCTCTCTGTTCAGAATGAATCCTTTGTAATGCATTTTTCTTTCTCAATATTGTGTTTCCTTTCAAATGGCAAACGACTAGCATAATAGTTCCTGATATCAAATAATTCCCGTCGGGTTCAGTTAGGGAAGATATCTGGTTTGAAGGTCACAATTATAATACAATTACAGTATTAGTTATATATCCTACACCAGTTTTACAATTTGTTCCCACTCCCCTATACCTCCTACACCCAACTCCCTACAAAAGAAAGAAAACAAGTTTTCACAAGGGGAATACTTACCTCATCATGCGATCGCGATTTGTTTCAGAGGAAAGACTGGGGTCATGATGTTTCAAAACAACTGTTTCAACTGTTATTTCTTTGCAATATTGTATAGATTATGGTCAACAGCCAATACGCGTTGAGTACAGTGAGCCGTTGCCATGGAAGTTTGATACGATTGCTGGAGAAATATAAAGTACCAAACATTTTATGTAATTGGACTCCCAAGTAAACTCTCGGAGATCGATGTCACGCATTGGTGATTGAATGCTCGAATCGTGCCAAGAGTTCCACGTGCATGACATGATTGAGCGGAACGGGTAAACTATTGGAGACCAATGACAATGTTACGCATTTGTGATTTAATCCTCGGTCGGGTCGCGTCAGGCATGTCAGTTTTTCAATTCGTTGGAGGGTCTTTATCATCAACATGATCAACTAGTAGATTGTGTGGTTGGAAAACTTCACAACATCTTCAATGAATGTACGTTATCCTCTTCTTTGCTGTTCAAACGTATCAGGAGTTTGTTCAGTTCTTCGCAGGATCTGGAAGTCAAACAAATAAATCTTCTTGTCCGACAAATGTCATGACTTTACAACGGTACCGTTTTGATTGAGTTGACTTTCTTTCTAAAGATAATAACTAAAATATTCTACTGCAGGACAAGTTTGCAAAGTTTTCTTGTACGTGTTGACCTTCTTTAGAAGTAACACCAAAATGTGAAATATCTTCCACACTGTTGTTATTTCTTCCCATCTGCTGAATTTATTATAACATCCATTTTGTTCGGTAGCGCTATGATTGTTTCTAAGTTGTCGCCTTAACTAGATATTATGTAACAATTTTTTTGCTGACTTTCATTTGGAGTAACAAAAGAGTTTGAAACATCATCAGGTAAGTATGTCTTTACAACTGTCGAATCATTTTGCGAGTCGCACTATTATATGAGTGTCTCTTTTCGTCGATTACCAATTCATATAATTATTGTCTTCCTTTTTAAAAATAAATTTGAAACATTTAATTGAGTAGATGTTCTTTTGGACTAACGTTAGTTGCTGAAACATATCCAGGCAAGTAGGCTTTTTCTTAAAGGGATCTAGTAACATTGTCCAAATCCACAACATTTACTTAGAACTCTAAGTGGCTCTCTCATACTTTGTTTCTTCATATTACCAATACAAGTATGGAACAAGCTTCGGTTTTCGAATTTCCCTTTCGTTAAAAATATATTTACGATTGAAGTGCTTAGATTTGTTATTATCCCCTGGAAAGTTACAACTGTCAGACTCTGTACAATGTCAGTATACTGAGTTCGCATAAATCATTTTGCATTGTCGCCTATTAGTCGGCCATATAACATCCATTTAACGTGAAAACGGTGAAATGTTCATACAATTACTCAGTGGACATATCATATCACAGTAATACACAGTTAATCAACAATTAATCAGTTTGTGCACATGTCAACAAAGTTACTAGATCTACAGTATATAATACATCGATTAATGTTAATCATGTTGTTTGGAACGTGTCAGAAGTGTTTTAATTCATCGGAAGATTATTTATCATATTTTCAGAGAACATTGTTAGATACAATCAGGACTCCCCCAATTTGTGACAGAAAATTTGCTGTATATATAACTTTTTGTTGAATTGCGACATAGGTATTTAATTCATTGTATCCAGATTTCTAATTGTGTTCATTGTTTATGACTATGTACATTTTTACTCTTATTTCGATCACTGTGTCTTGTTTTTTCTCTTTCTTTCTTTTTTAGAGGGGGGGGGGGGGGGGGCAAAATTGATTCATAGTATTCAGTATCATGTCCTAGTCCAATTTCCTTATACCTTAGAAGAGAACAACTTATTTTGTAAGATACACTTTTGATAATGGACCATTTATACTGATTACTAAATATGCAAACGTTATTTTGTTTGTCTGCATGGGGCCTTTTTTAATTCGCCATTAATATTTTGTATCCATCCCGTCAGCAGTCAGGAGAGAATTGTTTGTTTGAAGTGTTAGGTGTGACAACTCTAGCTGACACTAATAGCAAACAACTTATAATTGGTTATACAAACGTTCCTATCATAACTATGGCATAAGCCAACACAAAGTCTATGATTCGTGGCACATAACAACATATTATTGGCATAATCTTATTACTAAATTGAGACGCTGCGATCCGCTCTGCAAATTTGTTTTTCTCCTCTTAAAATAATATTGGAATAATATTTGTCAGAGCGCGGTCAAGACAAGGCAGATTGAATTGAGTTTAATTGCTTAGGGGCTTGCTCCGCGATCGTGCGTTCCTCTCGGATTTCTACCCTGACATTTCTGAAGATTTCTCAGACTGTCACAACCAATAATACCAGTCTCGTGGATCCACTCTTGGTGGTGCAAACAAGGAGGGCAGGGAGACACATGCCCCCCCCCCCCCCCCCCCATAAGGTGCATCGGGCGTTGATTGAACCCTGCATCCCCTCGACACAACCATACAAATCCCACTCACAGCATGTTAAGGGGGTGGAATGAGGAAAGGGAGAAGGCATGCACCCCCACCCTCACATACGTGTCATTAGATGTTTGTTTGTTTGTTTGTTTGTTTGTTTGTTTATTTCCGAAATCACAACAGACAAAACCGCTGTTCTTCCTTGGTGTCCCACAATTAAATACAGTATATACAAGTATACGTCTATATACAATGACTGATATGGAAAGCAATAGAGAAAGGGGAGAAAGCGAAATAGAGAAATTATAATTTCATAAATTTGTCCATGTTATGTACACTAAATTAAAATTGGTAACAAATATTATATTTACACTTCAAAATAATAAAAAAAATAATAAGTTCGACGTCATTTGAACAAATCAATGAGAGTTTAGGAAGGGGAGAGAAAAAGAGAAAAGGGGAACTGCAAATATTTACAATTTCATGAAATATATTCATCTAAAAATGTTTGAAATGATCTCAAGATCGTAGCATTACGAATTTCAATTAGTAATTGGTTATAGACTGAAAATTTTCTGTAGAAGAAAGTTCTTTTACAACAATTTTACCTCGGTTTAGGCAAATTCATAACTTGACTCGAACGTAATTCATATTTTATACTTCTCAATGATATATTATCGAGTATAATATATATAATTAGGAGTTAAATTATGTAACACTATTATGTACAAGTGTTTCTTATAACGTTTGTCTAGAAAATCCCATACCAAAGTATCATGAATGAGTTGTGTAGATATATTATGAGAATACGGACTAATTCTCATTATGATTCGAACCGCTCTATTTTACAATTTTTGCAATGGCAAAAGAGAAGATTTTGAAGCAGATTGCCAAACCAAGTCTCTGTAATCAAAATGAGGAAGTATAACAGATTTATAAATGGCATTCAAGCTAGACTCGTTTATAGATAACAGTATCGTCAGCATAGAGGTGAACTGAAGATCGCTTGAATATATCAGGTATATCATTGATAAATATGGTAAACAATAAAGGACCTAAAATTGAGCCCTGTGGCACACCATGAGATAAACTTCTTTCATTGGAGGTAGCATCATTTACTACAGTAACTGTTTTTCTCTCTGATAAGTATAAACTCTCAAACCAATTTAAGGCTGTGCTTGTTAGACCAATACTCGATAATTTGTTAAAGGAACTACAGCGTCTAGATGGCCTAATTTTAACAATTAGGCTCTCTATATTGTACTTTTACCTCAAGAAAAAGAATTTGGCAGTCATTTCCCATGAAATCAATACATTTTGGGGTAATTAGAAAATATCTAATTGTCATGGGAACGACCTTTTTAAATCGCTAAAATCGATTGTGCTGCCCTCTATTGGTGTGACGTCATCTAAAGAACTTCGCCCCATTAGTCTCTGTACACGACGCCTCTCTAAATTCTCTAGTTAACGTAAGCCGATAAAGTGTCAATCACGCTGCTGATTTTGGACCCTAAATGTGGACGGGGCGTAAACTGGCTGCTAAGTGAGATTTGGCATCAGAAAACTAGCCTAAAATCACTACTGTGTTTATTTTCATGGAGTTTTATTTCTGCAGACCTAGTTTACAAGATTATGGAATAAGTGCCAAAATACGTTGTATTCTTTAGTTCCTTTAAGGAACAATGCATGATGAACCATATCAAAAGCTTTACGCAAATCTACAAAAACTGTTCTCCTATACACACCTTAGTATCAGTTACTTTAACCAAAGCAGTTACAGTAGAATCCTTTGCTCGAAATCCAGACTGCACAGGCACAAGAATATTGTATGTCTGAAGGTGATATGTAACAATTGTTATTGTATGAGTCGTTCGAGAACTATAGTAATGCATGGCAATAACGAAATTGATCTGTAGTTATCCGGATTCGATTTATCACCTTTTTTATGAATTAGTATCACCTTTGCGATTTTCCATGCTCTATATACTGTACTCTACCATGCACGATTGATTTATTTATCAAATGCGTTATAGATTTAAAGGGGTAGTTTAGTTTTGGTAGAGAGGGCGCTGCACATCACAATTTTTTTGTGAGGTAATGAAAAAATGAGTGTCGAATTTGAGAGAACATGCAATTTTAATGGCAGAATAAACTTTATTTGGTCAAAATCGACCCAGAAACGGCTGAAATATCAATAAATATATCTGATCTTATAATTATTTGGGGCCCAAATAATTAGCTGATTTTTAGAAAAAATAAAAAAATGCTTGCACTTTTTCAAAAATTTTCAAAAGCGTTTTTTTAAATAGTTGTTGATGATCTCGCTATTTAATCATTATATCAATAAAACATCACATGCATAATTTTGTATGAAAACGGTTGAAACCAATGCCTTTTTAAAAAGCGCCCTCTTGTGTTTTAATGACTCTTTTTCAATGATAACAGGCTTTTTACTTAGTCGTTTGTAATTTTGTATACCTTTCGAGCATGGTGGAGTTATAACTATTAGTTTATAATGTAACTGTGCAGGTTTTGGCTACTAAAGTTCAGCCTTACCCCTTTAAGCAAAATATCAGCACAGGTTTTGAGAATCTGTATACATATCCCATCAATTGGGACTTTTTATTCTTCAATTTTCGTATTTCAATCATTGCATCAGCCTCAAATACAACATTAAATTGTAATTATCATCACATGGTACTGACCTATACACATAGGAAGGTTTATGAATATTTATATCACAATGCTGCTGATTATTTAACAATTTACTCGCAACACTTTCAAAATGATCATGAATGTACATGCTTAAATGTAAGAATCATTAGTGCTTGGAGTATTCAACCTTACATTATTACTATTTGGAAAAAATGATTTAAGAACTTTCCATGTCTGTATCTATTCGAACATTCAGACAAATTATTATTATACAAATATTATTATAACTGCCCAAACTATCTCTCACACATTCGTGGAAAACATGATTCAAATAAAAACAAAATAATATTTATAAAGAATGTATATACTGTGTATAACCTCGGTAAAGAGGCTCAGAAGAGAACTGAGAAAAATGTGTTTGAAGTCAAAATTCTTTCTAAACTTCTAAAAGTTATAAAATTCGTTTTCAGCTATAGTTCGCATTGAGAGTTTAGGGTTTTATATTTCATAGAATGCAAAATGAAGTAAAATACAATAAATTACAGTATTTCTTAGGTATGTTTTGGGGTTGAACTTAACCAAAGATTATTTTTTTAAACTGCCACAACTAATTAGACGGATGCCATATTAGCCCCCTTCTGGTCCCACACAGCATAAGGTCTGACCCCGACATATTTCTGCCATCACATACATTTTTCTTTTAAATAAATCAAACTATGCTTAATGTTTTGACTACCAGTGACAGCGAATGCGGCATCATTTTGGGAAAGTTCATCAGTTCTTAGACTGTCGCGTTGCGTAGTTAGCTAATGTAATGGCCTCTCTCCAACCCCTCTCTGTGGAGCAATCAGTTCTTAGACTGACGCGTTTCGTATAGTAAGCTATAAGGTAATGGCCTCTCCCCAACCCCTCTCTGTGGAAATCATTACCCTACATACCCCCCTTACATGCTCTCAAAATAAAGAAATCCATAACGCCTTTGCAAGTTGGTGGTGGGAGGTGGGTTTGGGGAAGGGGGGTGGGGGGGGGGGGGGGGGGGGGGTCACGGACTGCCCCTGCCCTCTCTGTTCTTGTATATCACGAATGAGTTGGTACTGGCTACTACTAGTATATGATATAAAAGAGAAGTGCCATTCAATGCAATATACATTAATATTGTTTTGTTTGATTGTTTAGCTGATTTTTGGTCAACAAAATTTAAAGACAAAATAAAGACTTTGGGGATCAACTGGCATGATTGATCCTGTATACTATCGGTCAGGTGTATTATTATCATGATTATTATTGCATATTCGTATGTTTTTATCATAGCATAATACTTATATTTTTAGTTCAGGTTTGGTTTAGAGGCGACTTCGAGAAATATACATTATATATATTTGTTTTAAAGGAAGTGATACACAAAGTATAAAAGTCGAGGGCACACAATTTCAATGACAGTTTCAACTTTGTTTGATCAAAATCGTTTCAGAAACAGCTGAAATATCCATAAGTATATCCGATTGGAATTAATGTCAGGGACCAACTTTTATTCAATCATTTATAGAAAATCATTTAAAATCCTAGTACACATTTTAGAAAATGTACCAAAATGGTTTTTAACGGGATTTTGATGATATTTCTATTGTATAATTATTTTGAAGGGATAGTTCAGTTTTGGTTTAGAGGGCGCTTCGAGAAATAATTATTTTGTGAGGTAATGAAAAACAAAGTGTAAAATTTGAAAGAGCACACAATTGTAATGACAGAATCAACTATGTTTATTCAAAATCGGTTGAGAAACAGCTGAATATCAAACAATATATCCGATTGGAATAAATTGGGGTTCATCATTTATTTGATGATTTAAGAAAAAAATTATATAATGCCTACACGTTTTCTATTGAATCATTATTTTAGCAAAACATCACATTCACAATTTATTGAGCACCCTCTTGTGTTAAATGGCTGCTTTTTAAATGAGAACAGGCTTCTTACGTGGCCATTTGTAAGTGTTTCTACCTTTCGGATATGGTGGAGTTATAACTATTAGTTTGTAATGATATGGTGCAAATTTGGGTTACTAAAATTCAGTTTGACAAAAACTGTACTAACCCTTTAACCAAACATCACATCCACATGTTTGATGACAAAAATGGTTGAAGCTTGAGGTGTTTGGAGGGCGCCCTCTTGTGTTAACGGCTGATTTTAAAAATTAAAACAGCACTGTAACTTAACAGTATACTATGTTTTCATACCGTTCAAGCGTCAATGAATAATAACTGTTAGTTTTGTATGATAACTTACAAGTTTCAGTTACTAAAATTCTATTTGACCAAAACTGTACTATCACTTTTAAAACGCTGCATGAAAGGAGATCTGCTACAGTGACATTGTACGCTATGTCATTAATATGGTCTCCTTGTTCTAGTATCGAAAGAGAAAATAATTATCATCCCTAGAAATGGAATTACCACGGTCATGGTGATTAGATTGAAGGTATGCCGGATTAGTATATGGCTTCCAGATCAATCTCTACTTTTGTACCGAAAATAATGAACCATCACATTATACCATAGCATGGTTTTGTTCGATGCTCATAATTATTATAGTTATGACAAATAACCAACTTTATTAACTAGTATGGTTATTTGGGTTTCTGGGTAAGCATAATTATTAAGTCACCCTAGTTGGCAACTAAAAGGATATTTTCTTGCATACGTATAGATTATATATCATCCAAAATTACAGACTGAAGAATGGAACTAAGCTATTAGCTATATACCTGTATACCATGTATACGGGTCCTGAACTCATAATTCATAAAACCCCGCTAGCTAAGTTCCATGCTAAATCAATTTCACATGATAGTGCCAAGTAACCAAGCAACCGGCTTCTTAGTCCACAACTAGGTTTAGCTGGGCTAGCTTGTTTTACCTTATAAACTAAACAAATCTATTGTTGCGTACTGCATGTACTGAGGCCTAGCATCTAAACTAGACTGATTAGCATGGAACTAAGCTAGTGTGGTTCTCTTTTACGCATATGGGCCCAGATCTCTTTCTACCTGAGGTCAACAATTATTTTGAAGAGCAACTTCGTGTATCGCTTTGCACCACGTTCATATCGATTCGTCAATCGATGCATCAATAATGGTGCTCTTTAAACCGCCGGCGCAACGAGGGGGTACAAGAGGGAGACAAATTACCCCTATGTGTTCTTATTCTTCCTCCCCCCCTCCCCCCCCCCCCCCTCCCTCTTTGGTGCCCTCTGTATTTAGGAAACAATTGAAGAGTTCATGAATTTGTATGCAAAAATCGATTATGCCAATTTTGTAATTGTAAGGATAGACCTACCAATTTTGTCTTATAAGTTATACCTTGCTCATTGCATTGATATATGTATACATTTATGAATATATAATTAAAAGTATCACGCATGTCCTTATTATTGTCATTGTTTTTCATCGGGTTTAATCGCAATTATCTGGAATTCGTAAAAATGTTCTATAATCTGATATAATTATTATATCAGGATTACATGAACAATCAAAACAAATCAATATAAGCATTTGATCGGTTATTGAACAAGTATTTAAACCTATTGGGACCTACTGGTAGGACCACCCCCCCCCCCCACCCCCCCCCCCCCACCCCCCCCTCCCGCCGTGGTTGGAAACCTTGCCCTCCCCCTCCCTCTTGACCCAGCGTACACCCCTTCTAGTATTCCTATTGATCAAAGGTTACCACAAAGGTCTATATATGAGTCAATTTTCTGCCCCCCCCCCCCCCCTTCCTTCAATTTAGGGATGATAAATCACACGCATTAGCGAATCGGAAGAAGGATAGAGTGATAGATTGAGTGATAGATATTTCTTCTTTTTATTCATCAATATATATTATCCTTTACTTTTGTATTTGTTAATGGTAGTCCTTATTCTCATTCACACAAATATATTCCGTCTTTTTATTTAAAAATGTATACATTATAACAAAACAAAGTACTTATTTTCCTCATACGATAGTGAAGATTTTGATTCATCCAGGAAAATGTTCATGAAGTTGAAAATTGAATCTAAGCAACTGGACTTACTATTTGTGGAGTAGAACAGTTTCGCAACCTATCTAGGTTGCTTCTTCAGCTAAACTGGCTTGAGTAGAAAAGATATCTGGTGAAAAGCTGTTAAATTTACTGAGCTGAATAATCCTCAAGATTGTTCAAGATTATCAAGACGTCAAGGAGGCTGGCGGATTATCGGATTGTACACCAAAGATAAATTGTGGCGAAGTCCCCCTCCGCTGTTTAGTGAGGGGTTTTCTGCTGCTACGTAAAATGCTTCTCGAACCCCCCTCTCAAACCACCTAGGTCCCTTGTCAAGGATCAGAACATCTTTATCGTTGAATTCATGACCCGATGTATTCAAATGTGTTTTCACCAGTAATCTTCTATATACATTACTCAAGCCAGTTTAGCTGAAGAAGCAACCTAGATAGGTTGCGAAACTGTTCTACTCCACAAATAGTAAGTCCAGTTGCTTAGATTCAATTTTCAACTTCACACTCATTTTCTCTTTAATTGCCGCCAGGACAACAAATTCAGCTATAATAAGGGCAAACCTGAAGGAAAGTAGCATTATGATCTTTAGATTTTGTGTGAAAGATTGATATAAAAGAATAACAAATTAAATGAATTAGAAATGAAATAACGACAGTTCTTTATGGAACACACGTTTGATATTCCCATATTTTCTGACTTTCTCTGCTTTACCTTTTGTATTATTCTTATCTTATTCTTGTTAATTTGTATTTCAATGGTATTATTTTGTTAATTTGTATAACGTCTGAGCTTTTGTAAGTTAGAGAGGATTTTTGTTTAAGATTCATGTTTTTCTGTATTATTTCAGTACCGTAATGCCTTTTAGATTCGAATATTCATGATAAATTTTAAGTTTTTTGGGGTATATTCTTACTTAGTTTTGAGCTTGAGAAGTATATTTCGTTAATAATGAATATGACATTCATATATTCAGGTATGGGGGTTACACAAAATGTATTTGCGTGTACGATCTAGCTATTATTTTTTGAATGGCAGTTCGTGATATCAATCATTATTATTCTTGATATCAAATATCAAAGTCTTGATATCACGAATTCAGTTCTTGTTATTATGAATTCAGTTTTTGATATTAAGAATTGAATTCGTTCTAAATCATAGAAGTGAAAGTGGCGCTCCATCTCCGCGTGCTCACCGTAAGTGGCGCCTTTCACCGAATTCTATTAGGCCTACTTGGGAGCGAATTCCTCCTCAGAATCTGTCACTTCGTATTTTTATCGGAAAAAACTTGGAGTGTTTCATAAAGATTTAAAGTTAGACTTCAAGGGATCTAGTAATTTTGTTGACATGTGCAAAAAGTGATGAATGGTTGATACAATTTATATTGGTGTTATATGATATGCCCACTGGGTATTGTGTAACAAATGTCAAGTTAATTGGACGTTATAAATTATGGCCGAGTAATGAGAGAAGACATACATTTCACATTATATTTAGTATACAAGCTATGGATTCAAACATAATGCGCGAAACGGGGGAGGGGAGGACAATCCCATCAACTCTCAAATGTATCTCCCGTAGGCTCCTGTTGACGCACATGCACACACATAATAACCACTCACGCACACACACACACATATACGCACATCTCAAATGTATCTCCCGTAGGCTCCTGTTGACGCACATGCACACACATAATAACCACTCACGCACACACACACACCACACACATACGCACATCTCAAATGTATCTCCCGTAGGCTCCTGTTGACGCACATGCACACACATAATAACCACTCACGCACACACACACACACATACGCACATCTCAAATGTATCTCCCGTAGGCTCCTGTTGACGCACATGCACACACATAATAACCACTCACGCACACACACACACACATACGCACATCTCAAATGTATCTCCCGTAGGCTCCTGTTGACGCACATGCACACACATAATAACCACTCACGCACACACACACACACATACGCACATCTCAAATGTATCTCCCGTAGGCTCCTGTTGACGCACATGCACACACATAACCACTCACGCACACACGCACATACGCACATCTCAAATGTATCTCCCGTAGGCTCCTGTTGACGCACATGCACACACATAATAACCACTCACGCACACACGCACATAGGCACATCTCAAATGTATCTCCCGTAGGCTCCTGTTGACGCACATGCACACACATAATAACCACTCACGCACACACGCACATACGCACATCTCAAATGTATCTCCCGTAGGCTCCTGTTGACGCACATGCACACACATAATAACCACTCACGCACACACGCACATACGCACATCTCAAATGCATCTCCCGTAGGCTCCTGTTGACGCACATGCACACACAAATTTTCAAAATTAGCGTTTAAAAATAATATCGCTTTAGATATATATATTATCATTATGATTCGTATTGTTTATATTATAATTATTATGATTATTATTATGATCATTATCATTATTATTATCATTATTATTGTTACTATGCATTTTATAAACGTTAAGCTTTGAAAAAGTGGGGGAGGGGGGGGGGGGGGATGTTTGTACAGGCCATCTCCCCCGCAGCCAAAAGTGTGTGTGTGTGTGTGGGGGGGGGGGGGGGGATTAAATCCCCCCACCCCCCCCCCCCCAGATCTACGCCCATGCATATGGCAAGGAAATATAAACCGAATACAAAAAGTAACAACCCCCCCCCCCCCCTGAACATAACATGTTCATAATTTCATTACAAATAATAATAGTTTCAAGATGTCATCTTACCACAATGTTTCTCCCTCATGTTGTTATGTACATCTTGTGTGCAAATTAGAGATATTCATCACTTCATGGCTGAATGAGCACAGATTAAGGACAACATGAACCAATTTCAGAAAGTCTCAAGAACTTGTGCATGCCTGTCATTGTTGTGAAACAGCACAGGTGACTTTATGCATTGGTTCTGGTTTGTAAAACAATGCTGTTTGATATTCCACATTTTGGTTGTTTAATGGCACATGTGGTTAATTGCAATTGTAAAACAGTGCAATTTGAAATTTCTCAATACTCAATAAACTGCAATAATAATATTATTTTTGTGAATTTTGAAATATGACATATTTCTCTTTAATTTGTGCTGAGTTCAACCATGGAATGATGGATTAATGGTTACCTCTAATTTGTACATATAGAAATACTTTGGTAAGGCGAAATCTTGAAACAATTATTGGTTATGAAATTATGAGCGGGTGTTTAGGGGGTAGTGACTTATTGTGTTCGGTTTAGTCACCGACGAAAATAGTTCTTTTATTGTGACACCTGACATTTCAAGGATGATTCGAAAATATTTCAATGCAGTGATAAAATCATACGTGCCTCTATAGTGTTATCGCTTGACTAGTTATGCTTTATGTCAACAAATGCCGAGGGTTTCATTTATAATACCATAATCCCTTTTGAAAACGGAAACAATAAATTCGAATAACATATAGTATTGCGATTTACATATTCAAAGGTAAGCGATGCATGCAACCAGGGCAAAGAAGGTACATTGGCGTAGCCAATAATCTTTGAATTGGAGGGGGGGGGGGGGGGGGGCTCCATGCTCCAACCTGCAAGCGCGTATTATCGGCCTTACATGCATTAGGGCCTTTGGCAGGGGTCCGGGGGCAGAATCCCGGAATCTTGTGAATGTTAGTTATTCAAAGCCCCCCGATCGGCTATCAAAAAAAGAAAAGCCTGAGAGGGGGCCGGGGGGGGGGGGGGGGTTCGAGCCCAGCAGCCCCCCCCCCCCTTCTCTACGCCGATCGGTACGTGCATGTAAACTGGGCAGAGTTCCAACGCATGTCAGGACCATGAGATGATTTTGTTCTTTCTAGACATTTGCTTGATTGCATGATCTCAAAGAGTATATTGTTCAAACTCTTTTCACAAACATATCGATGCCAGCCAGGGACATGATACGTGAAGTCTAGAGTGAAATGAATTGCCATACGTTTAAATATGGTACATTGAATTACTCAGTTTTAGTTTCAGTTTAACTTAGTTTATTTCATTTCCAGCAAAAAATACACATAAATTACTAACAATTCATTTACCTCATGGGAAGAAAACGATTTCTGCCTCCCCCCCCCCAAAAAAAAAAACAAACAAACAAACAAACAAACAATGCAAAGTGATATTCACTAACTCATTGCACTCACTTTGTACACGATGTTCGCGGTCCAGTGGATAATTTAACATCTGAACACTTAAATCGTAAATATCTTTTGAACGAAAGGGTAATTTGAAAAACCGAAACCTGTCCCATGCTTGTATTGTTAATACGAATACAACTAGGTATGAGGAAACCGCTATAATTCCAATTTTATTGGATTTTTTTCCTCCTGTATTAGTTCACTTTTCGCTTGTATGATATATATATATACAAGCGAAAAGTGAACTAATACATACAGCTTTGGTTTCTTCCTATATTTAAATAATTACAATGAATAATAATAAATGATTGAAAAGGAAGCATAGTAGCGTAGCTTAATAAGCAATGTACCTGCCTTAGCTCCTCCAAATGAAAAAAGGCACGGGTCGAAAAACTGTCTCCGCCAGGACTCAAACCCAGGTCTCCGGCTTGGAACGCCGACGCCTTCACCACTAGTAGAGTAATTTAATCATAATTATGAGTAAATTAAATAATCACATATTATGTGATTTCATAAAATATTTTATTTCCCTTACGGCTTCATATTATTTATTGTTATAAAGTTTTGTTCTTTTTACACTACATGAAACAATTGCAGATTTCTTCTTGTTCATTAAGAAAGTGAAGACATTATTTATTCATGTTTTTTGTATGTTCATACATTAATAAACGGTGTGCCACTCATGCCTAATTTTGTAATGTTTTGATAATTATTACCTTGGTAATAATAATAATACATTTGATTTATATAGCGCTTAATAATACATAATGAATTCTCTAAGCGCTTCACATGAGTATACAGTACAATCATAAGATATAATTAATATCTAAACATAATAAAGGAAACATACTGTATATACAAAAATAAATCATACAAAAAGAAACGTCTTCAGAGATTGTTTGAATGAATTGATTGAGGGTATTTTTCTAATTTCTAATGGTAGGGTATTCCAAAGTGTGGGGGCTGATTTTGCGAAGGGTCGATTGCCATAGGTATTAGTAAGAGGGACAGTTAAAAGTTGTTGGGATGATGACCTGAGAGTGCGTGCAGAGGTGTGACGGTGGATGAGTTCAATTAAGTAAAGTGGAGATATAGTATGTTCAACTTTATAGCACATGAGAAGAATCATTAACATTACCGAGCATGGTGGCTTAGCGGTTAGAGTGTCTGCCTCATGCACGGGACTGAGGTCCCGGGTTCGAACCCAGACCGAGTCATACCAAAGACTTTAAAATGGTACCTTCTGCCTTCTAGCTAGGCGCTTGGCATTTATAGAATGGAGAAGGGAAAGTTAATCACACGAGTTACCAGAGGACTGGCCCTCTTCTGTAACTTTCGCTACATTTAGTAGACGTGTGGCCTAGGGCTAATGAATCGGAGATAGGCGGCGCCTTATGCACTGTAAAAACAATTTTGTTGAAACTACTCAATCAAATTTCTTCAACAAATTTTAAGTAAAAATAACTTTTTACAAAAATACGTTATTATAACTTAGACGAATTACGTAATCCCAAATAATTGTAATTGCGTAAAATAAAATAGTAAGTTTATGGATTATTTGGGACAAAATTGTGTAAAATACATTTGAGTAGCGATATGGAATATGTGCTGTTATTTAGAAGTATTCCTCCATTTAACTCATTTATTCGGAATGCAGTGCCTTATGATGTGCCAACATTGGCACGGGAAGGACTTTAACTTAATCATTAACATTGCTATTAAAAGGAATTACAAATTAATCAAATTTTATATACATCACAAATATGATGTATCTTAAATAATCATCTCTACACTCTTGCCATTTAGTCTTATTCTGAAGTCGTGCTTAAGTAATTACTAAGTCGTGTTTAAATTGACTATAGTTTGAATTACGTGATAACAGATTGTGCATTGTGAAGTTGTGACTTTTAATATGTCGTGTCTTTAATAGGCAACGTCGTTTCGAAGTTATGACAAAGTAGTGCTTAATCTTAGTCACAGGATGTTGTATTCTGATGTCGTGAATATAATAAGCCTCGTATATACGTATAACTCAAAGTCGTGTTTAAGTCATGTCTATATTGTGTGAATTAAGTCAGGTCGTCGTGATTGGAGAATTGGTATTCCGAAGTCGCGATCAGTGCCTTGTATAACTCAAGATCAAGTACAGTCAGAACGTCGTGATAAAAGACTTAATTGTTATTTTAAAGGAATAGTTGAGTTTTGGTCAAACTTAATTTTAGTAATCAAAACCTACACCGTTGCGGTACATACTAATATAACTACACCATGCTTGAAAGGTATACACAGTTACAAACGACTAAGTAAAAACCCTATTATCATTTTTTTTTTTAAAGAGCCGTTACAACTCAAGAGGGCGCTCTCTTAACAAATCATTGGTTTAACCATTTTTCATACAAAATTGTGCATGTGATGTTTTTCTTAAATAGTGATTAAATCGAGATATCATCAACAACTATTTATATTTTTTCCTTAGGGATCAATTTTATAAGTTTGTTTCAAAACTTTTTTTTATTCCTCCATTCATTAATTTTGATATGTTTGTCTGTTTTTATGATTGTTATTTTATGTCATTCTGTATATATTTTGTTGTTTTTTAAATGAATTGTGGGAAATAAAATCAAATCAAATCAAATATCTCAAGGATCATATATCAAGGACCACAGGCAGACAGTTGGCATCAATGGCTGTAAGTCTCAACCTCATTTCCTTAATTGTGGTGTTCCACAGGGGTCTGTCATCGGCTCGCCTGCCTTTTCATTTTATACTAACCTTACTCAGCGACATCATTTCTGAACCAAATTAATCATATGTTATATGCAGATGATGTACAATTATAAATGATTTTTATGATTTTTACCCCTTAGAAAAGCTTAGTGCTATTCAACGCTTAGAATCTTGTGTCGTAGTCATCAAGTCCTGGGCCACCCGAAATAAACTTAAATTTAATGACACAAAAACAGATATTTTTCACATAAGCTCACACTTCCGTCCTTTTGTGCAGCCTGTTTTAAAGACTAGGAATCTAGGCATTATATTCCATGAACATCTCCAATTAAAAGATCCAGTAAGTACAATTGTTAGTGCTGGATAATCTGGCATCTATACAATCGGTAAATTGAGGAAGTATTTGGATCAACCATCATCTGAAAAACTTGTCCACGCTTTCATTACATCACATCTTGACTATTGCAATAGTCTTCTTGCTGGTTTACCTGTTGAGATTTCAAGACTTCCACGTCTACAAAATGCGTCTGCCCGAATTATTACTCGTTCTAAACGTCACGACCATATTACCCCTGTCTTGTATAATCTTCATTGGCTACCTGTTCATTTACGCAAACATTTTAAAAATATTGTTGATAATGTTAATGTTCTACAGGCCATGCCCCTAGCTATTTAAGAAACTTAATTGTCCCGAATGCACCAACAAGAAGACGCAGATCTGCCGCTTAAAATGTGTTTGTTATACCCAAAGTGCTCTCAAAAACTTATGGTGAACGGACTTTCTCTTTCATGGGACCATATTTATGGAACGCTCTGCCTAACTGGGTCAAGAACTCTCTCGCAATTGACTCATTCAAAGATAATCTAAAAAATCATCTCTTCAAACAACAGTATCAGTCATAGCTCAACCACTCTCTATTTCTTTACTTCGTATACTCTAATTTCCTTTTCTAAAGCGCTTAGAGGCTTGTTTGTATTACAAGGGTAGTACAGTTTTGGTAAGGCTGAGCTTTAGTAACCAAAATCTGCACAATAACATTACAAAATGATAGTTATAACTCCACCATGCTCGAAAGGAATAGAAGATTACAAACGACCACGTAAAACGCCTGTTATCATTAAAAATATATATATTAAAACATAAGAGGGCGCTCTCTAAAAAGGCATTGGATTCAACCATTTTTCATACAAAATTATGCATGTGATATTTTGTTGTAATACTGATTAAATAGAGAAATCATCAACAACTATTTAAAAACCTCTTTTGAAAATTTTTGAAAAAGTGTAAGCATTTTTAAATATTTTTTTTAAATCATCGAATAGATCTGGGGCCCAGATTTATTCCGCTCATATATATTTATTGATATTTCAGCCCTTTCCGGACCGATATTGATCAAACAAAGTATATTCTGCCTTTCAAATTGTATGCTCTTTCAAATTTTACACTCTCGCAAAAAAATATTTCGTGCAGCGCCCTCTATACCAAAACTGAACTACCACCTTAAAAAATTATACATAAATTCGTCATATTATTATTATTATTAGCTATTTTGATTTTTTTTCAAAGAAGTCTATAAGCATTTTTTGTCTTTTTCTAAAAAGTCAAGATGTCACCCGGCAGGATAGACTTATAAATACAATAATTTGAAATCCGATTTTAAAACTATAAGAGCATTCGAAAGGGAATGATTCTATGTTTTATTCAATGAACTTTCAAATGTAATTAAAATAAATCAATTTAATGTCGAGGGGCATTTCGGGAAGTACCAATACGCAAGTGTACCTTTAATGTGACCATAAATCAGCATCTTCTGCGTTTTGTGCGATTTGCATCAACCAGTAATACGTGACATAAATGATATATTCGAGTAATATAATATAGTAGATGTACACATTTGTATAACGGTACATGTACAAGTAACTATGTAATCGCTGAAAACCGTGTTTCTTTTCTAACTTGTCCAGGGCGTTAGAGAAGCATGGGCGGCAGAGGACGACGTTTTGAAAATCCAACTCCAATCTGTGTTTAGAGCATACGGTGACAATATGTTCAAAAGGTAAGTACAATCAAACCTGTCTAATAGCAATCACCTTCCTATAGTAGCCACCTATTAATAATGACCAACTGTCCATAGCGGCCACCTCTCTATTGCAGCTACCTGTCTAGTTGCCATTAACCCCTTGACTACATGCAGCTGGTGGGCCCTGTATGAACTCTACGGGGATTGTCATAGCTATAGGAAACAGGTGTAATATGAGCCCCCATAGAGGGGACTATTATAGTTAAAAGTGACCACCTGTTTACAACAGCCAGTTTGAGTTACTTTAGTAGGGTGGCCACTATATGCTTGATTGACTGTGTATTATCAAATGTAATCTATAAATATCTCCAATGTCTATGGAGTTGCGCTCTAAATCCCGATTACGGGCAAACTGTTCGATGAGTCTATCACGCATATCGAAAAGACCCAGAGCGCAAGCGATTACTGTAGACAGGATTCTATGCGCGCACGCACGGTCTCACGCTGGCCATAATTATAAGTGAGAACAAACATGATGCGGAAAGCCGACGTAAGTCCATACACGAATGGCTTAATTCCAAATGGCGCTAAATGCACCGTGTGTATCTGACTTCTCCATACTATTGTGATTTAATGATTACGAAATTTGCCTCGAAATTTTGATTTATTGCAACATATACGTACAATATTGGACTTGCATCGATAGTTCAGATTTCAGGAAAAAGTGTATTTTGCGCCTTTATATAAGAATAGAGCTTTTCATTAAACACATTTCAAAGAACAAAATCAATTGTTTGTCAAATGTTTGTAGAGTAATTTAGGATAATTTTGTGGGATATAATATTATGCTTTTGCAATACAATAATCTCGTCACTTTTCAAACGTCACAACAGTTATTTTGTATTACCCTCATCTCCGGAAAATTAATGTGCAATTATTCCTAAAAAGGGGTTTCACATTATTTGACCACAATAATTACTTGCTTGGAAGGCCAAAATAATTAGGAATAATTTTCGTGTGAACTATATTATGCTTTTGCAATACAATAATCTCGTCACTTTTCAAACGTCACAACAGTTATTTTGTATTACCCTCGTCCTCTCCGGAAAATTAATGTGCAATTATTCCTAAAAGGGGTTTCACATTATTTGACCACAATAATTATTTGCTTGGAAGGCAAAAATAATTAGGAATAATTTTCGTGTGAATTATTTGCCCTTCTATTGTTACATCGGAACAGAGAGACTAAGCTCTACTCAGGTGCCGCCATATAATGCAAGCACAAAACACGCAATTAAAGGTGCACCTGTAAAGTGTCAGATATTGCCCAAAATGACATTTGAGACTTCAATTCTATACCAAAATCATTGTAAGATATGTCTGAATGATGTGTGAAAGTTTCATTGAAAAAGAACGTGGCTTCTCTGGTTAAAAAACAGGAAATTTGCATCAGCTTTTACAACTAATTTTAAAGTATGACGCTTATGACGTTTATGACCGTCTGTAGACGCTCTTGTGCTCAATGAATATCAATTATAGATACATGTATCTTCATACTGAAGGGGCATTTGAAAAGATTTAACGCTTTTTTATTCTTCTCTTACCATGACCTAAACAACACGATAGAAAAGAAATGTGGAAGCTCAAAGTAATTTGTGTGGAGTTAGACACTTTACAGGTGCGCCTTTAATCTCCAGATAGATTGCAAACGAATCACTTTAATACCTACATTAATATCAGAAATTAGACAAAACAATATCGGGATATTTTGTGCAACCCAGCAGTACTTTATTAACTATTCAAATGCGATCGATGTTAAATACAACTATACATGTATTATGTATGATTGCAAGTTGCCAGTCCGTGTACCCGTCTGTACGATAAGAAGTTGGTTTGTATATATATATCTATATTTTGTATATATTTTTTTAATTTATTTATTGTTGATAACAAAACATAAAACAAAACGAAACCATTATTATACAATTGTAACGAAAGCCTGGATAGCCAATAATCATGAATGCCAACATGACATTACTGGTCTTCCATGGACCAGAGGCAGAATACAGTCGAGCAAATGTGTATCAAAGTGACCACTTAAGCGAAACAAGAAAAGTGACCGCTGTAGACAAGTAGACCATTAAGACAGGTTTGACTGTGTGAGGGTATATCTTAGTAAACAATTATTTTACTAATTTTCTGTACTGTGTACTTAGAGTGATTCATTAACTTTGTAAAGTTCAAGAAAATGAAATTGGAACTTTCACACTTCTCTTGTACCTTGCTGTTTGGCCTATGGTAAGAGAAATGCGAAATGAGTCTTGCTTTTTTGAATGTGTCCCTAATTATGGAGATATTTAAGATCGAATTTTAAAGCGTATATACTATAGACGCTTTCGAAGGTAGTCAAGATGTATCCGAATTCAGATACTTCACGCGAACGATCAGGATGAAGCCAGACATTGCTTTTTCTGTTTTCACTAGGTAAACATTATTCCTTTTTATCAGAATCTCACATATCATTCCCCAAAATCTTACATCGAAATTGTTGTATGATTGAAGTCTCAAATATTACCTCGGGGAAAACATATAAAGTTAATGGTGATATTTATCTGATTTTACAGAGACGTATATCAGATGAAATATCAGAATAACCACATGGAATAATATCTATGGTACATGATATTGTGGCATACATGACGGTCATCAGTAATGAACATCAATTATTGATTCAATAACCTGTACCCAGGGGCGGATCTAGCTTTTGCTAAGGGGGGGTTTGACCCAATGACAATGCGGAGCATCGTCTTTGAGCCGCGAAGCGGCGATTTCTTTTGCTATTTTGACTCCCCGTAAGTGATGTCTTTTTGCTAAGGGGGGGGGGGGGGTTTACCCATTTTGAACCCCCGTAAGTGATGTTTTCCACATCACATTTTCACTTGGCAGCCCAAGGGGGGGGGGGGGGGGGGGGTTAAACCCCCTAACCCCCCCCACCCCCCCCCCCCCCCCCCGTAGATCCGCCACTGGTACCTTACTCGCGCACATATATACGTGATTATTACATATGTGTATACAGCTGATATTATACTTATCTATCTACCGAATGAGGTTACGTAGTTCATAAACGTCACATTCGCCTTGTTGTAATTCATATTCAGTTAACCATCTGACAAATGTCTGAGGGATCGCATGTGATTTTGTAGTGCTCGACGGGCTGTAGTCTATCTAGATAATCTAATGTATATTATACACGTATATCTCCAATATCGGTGGCGTCTAAATCCATATTGCGCTCTAAATCGCGATCACGGGAAAACTGTTGGGCATGAATTACGCATATGTTTGTACGCACTGTGAGCGGCGTTTATTTATACGGTAATATACTCATCGAAAAGACTCAGAGCGCAAGCGATTACTGTATACACGATCATATGCGCGCACGCACGGCGTCACGCTTGGTCATTATTTTAACATGTTGCAGTCATAGCCGATCATTTCACTTTTGTGTCAAATAAAGTTAATTTTTACGATCTGAATAATAGTTTCGCATCTTGCATAGACTGAGCATGGACAATTAACACGTGGTATGAACAAAACATAGTCCACACCGTCAAGTAATATCGGTAGTGTACGTCCATGCCTGTCTACGTTGCAGGATCCACATAGGCCTTGCAGCATCCAAATGATTATGAATATATAAATCCCAAGTATTTACAGCCATCAAAATAGGAATTCTGAAGTAAATTATAATTTATGAGGATGGTAATAACAATCCGGACCACCAGTCTATACCTTGTACATGATATTGTATGGCGCCATTTATCTGTTTCAACCTTTCATTATGTTCATATGCACTCGCATTCCTATTCTCTTATTGAGTATTGGTCATTGATTGTAATTTCGAATTAAAAAGAAAAGCTTTTGAAGTCTGTTTTAATGATTTAAAGATATCAATTTTTGTTGACGTGTTGCGAAGAACAGGAGTATGAATGTTTTATTTGTTTTCTTTGATGTGGTGAAATTTGAATATACATGTATAGGGAACAATCTATATATATGTATTATTAATAGAGAATATTATAATTATAAACTCATCGCCCTGGAAATCATCTCATTCCCATTTGTAGAACGCATGGCACATCATATTCCCATTATGTAGGTTACTGAGTTAATGACGGACATTGTGAGCATCGGAACTCTCAATTAGAAGATTAAAAAATCAAAAATTTAATTCATGCAGGCTTTTGGCTGCGTAATATTCATGTTTAGAATATTGAATTAGAACTTAGATGTGATACGAGCGGTGATTGATTTACGAAAGTATATAAACAATTTATTTTCCCGTCGGGATATACATAGATCCAAATTTATCAATGTGAAAAATTGTGTATTACATATTACACAAATATTTTACTGAATTTATTGAATGGTAAGCGAAATGCATGCAAGCGGATACTTATTGATGGGCTGTTGTTCCTACAAAAAGGGAATAAACTGATGTAAATATTTTCTTCACATAAAATAAGTCACCAACATCCACCTCACCACCTGAGATGTTCCTTTTTTTTTTAGGAACAACATCCCATCAATAAGTTATCCGCTTGCATGGTTGAATGTCCTGGCACAAAAATAATACGTGTATTCAAGTAAGATCACCGTATACATCCCTCCCCCAAAGACTGTCACCGTATACATCCCTCCCCCAAAGACTGTGTTACCAAACTGCCATATCCCTAGTGTTACCAATGACTCGATTGAAATATATTCCGCCTTAACATCTGTGTGATAAAGAGATAATGCTTAATTTGTTTGTGATGCGTGCGTAATGAGCGCGCGCACGCGAATACGTCAGATTTTCTGCCGATCGGGGTGTCTGTACGGTAAGCATCGATATGTAAGCCTGTAATTGGCTATGTGATAGACATGCAAGCGAAAGTGGGATGCCACTTAAAAGCATGTAACTAACCGAAGTCACCGCAGTTATCTTTACCTTTACCGGTGCTACGCAGCGATATAGCTGATTAAAGGGTGTCCGCTGAGTGCACATGTTACACGAAGAGATCGCGATGCGCCCAGATAGATTGTCCATCCATCTCTCCGCCTATCACTCAGTCTGCCGCGCCGGTATATTCGCCCAACTCATCATCATTCATTTGTTTAATTTGTTGGCGAAATTTTTGAAGGATTGTTTTCAACTGTGGTCGATTACCAATAGCTCAGCAGGCGACAACACTCCATGTCGCAGCGAGGAAACGTTGACTTTGAATTTGATTTTGAGTGCAATTACCTCACGCACCGTGGGGACGGATTCACCTGTTTCGTTGCCCCCCTGGACCTGACCTTTAAGGGGGCATACCCGAATGTTCTCCTTTAACTGCCAGATCATAAACGTACCTCTGTTGTCGCGATTTGGGGGAAGAAAACTGGGTTAATCGTGCGATAGGTATCATTACTGGTCTACTTTCAACAATACAAAGTCAGAATAAATGTATAAACTTCGGAACTCTTTTCGAAGTTATGCCGTTATCGAGTCAATCACAATCGTGATAATTTCTAGCGAAGTACCGAAAGAAAACAAGTATTTACCCCACAAGGAGGATGTTGGTTTTATAAATCGTGGTAACCATTGGAAACGGTTTTCTAAGCAGACACTTGAAAACTGGTCGGAAAGAAGGATCGCATCAACCTGAATGAGTTGTTCGAAGACTCGAAGGAGATGCTACAAGTATCGGTGCTAGATATTTGGAACCTCAATCATGTCAATTGCTTAAAGTGAATAGTGATTCATAGAAAAGTGCTATAAATGAACGTGATAAGTTGCTATTTGATAAATATGAATTCTCTTTAGATGAATGTTTATTAGCGAAAAGGAACACATTAATGCCTCAGTTTGTTGTTGTTGTTATACTTCAACACATTCATTGTAATCAAGAAGTTGTTTGAATGAAGGAGAAATATAGTTTCACATTGCTGAGTCGATGAATATTGTTCAGACACAAATAGTCCAAGACTTCCGCGTCATCATCATCGACATCGTTATCATTTTGTTTAGTTGTGCACCTACCCAGCAATGGCAAGTCATAACCTATCTGAAATTGAATGTGAAGATAAACTTAACAAATAATGTAAGCATTCTGGGCAGATAAATTTAATTTGAAAACAAGGATTCCATGACTTCGTCATCGTCATCGTTTTTCTTCGATCAAGCCGTGGTGGATGACATCAGGCATGAAGGAGACCGGCGACGATCACGAGTTGGAAAAACTAATCAGAAAACGGTGGTCGTCTGTAAAACGCGCCCTGAAAGTCAAAACAAATAGGTAAACCAAATAAAAGTATGATTTGGAGATGAGACTGCATGTTTTGCGGTATTCTCAAGTGTGTTTGATAGTTATTTCCAACTTACCCAGTAGCTCTTGTCGACGATAGAGAAATGATATTGTGAAAGTACGTACAAGCGTTGTGGTCGTTTGTAAAGAGCGCACTGATAGTCTGGGATGGGTAAAATATGACAACAAATTGTAGAAAGAAGATGTTTCTTTTGGGTTTGGCAGGCAAGATTTGCTAAAACTCTCAGCTCTTAACAATAATTTCACCCTTCACTGCATGCCCACACTTTAGAAAGCCGTCTTACAGTGTCTGAGTCAAAAGCCAAAAAAAGAATGCTCGTTTAGAGTCACGGCTATAGGTGAAACACTAAGATGGGATTTTTTGCTTTTAATTTGATCAATAAAAATGAGGAAAAAAGGAGGAAAGGGTGGGAAAAAAGGTAAATCGCAGATGAACCAAAGTGGTATAAGAAAGTCCTTGGATCAACCAAGTGTGATAAAGAGGGGGTGGTGGATGGAGGGGGTGGTGGATGGAGGGGTATAAGAAAGTCCTTGGATCAACCAAGTGTGATACAGAGGGGGTGGGGGATGGAGGGGGTGGTGGATGGAGGGGTATTGAGGAGGGCTATATTTATAATATTTTATAGAAAGGATTCAAACGGGAAAATGGTGGTATTTTTCAGTGAATATCAATATATTATAGATATACCTGTCCCAGCGGTCACCTTTCTATAGCATCCAACCTGGCCACCAAAGGTGATCCCATGCATATAGACAAACAACGTTATAAATGCTGTATATAGAGGTCACCTGTCTATAACAGTAGCCACATTTTATTGTTTACTTTGCGTAGTCACAATACACTAGTTTGACTGTATAATAAGGGAACAGGGCCAATATTCATACAAGCCTGCCATCTTAGTTTCATACTAAGTCTATTTTTGATGACGTGGCGTAAGTATTAATCACGTGATACTTTAGTTGCTAACTAGGGTTAACTTAGTAGGTACATAAGGCTTACTCAGCTAAGCCTATAGCTGGGGGCTAGAAAACTGTTTGTTGCTCACTAGACTATATCACTTAAGATAAACTTAGCATGGAACTATTAAGCTAGCGGTGTTTTACGAATATGGGCCCCGGTGTCCCAGTGGTTTCTGATTCGGTGTCGAGAATAGAGCATGTAGAGCTTTGGTGTACATAAGATCAATCGAAAAGAGATGTCAATTAACGATACGCTGCAAAGTTGAAGATACACAACAAGCAAGAATGAAAGTCAAGACAAGTCAGTGTGTTGTTACGCTGAACATACAGTAGTAAGGGAAAGTGGTATTTGATTAAGGTTGAGATTAGACAATTCCTTAATAGTTTGCGCAAAGAGTTAACTGCATTCGTACAGAAGTCAGAATAAGAAGAGAAAAGGGATGTGTTTACCTTTCCCACACTGGGGGTTAGAAAAGAGACAAGAAATACAATGGAAAGAGATGTTGTTACTCAAGTGGGACGTTGGTTCGGCTACACGTCGCCTGGGGGTGTTTCACAAAGATTCAAAGTTGAACTTACCTCTAAGTTGGAACTAACTGTTATGGAAAGCCGTTAGTTTCTTTGTCAAATCGTTGGAGCAGTTCTTTTAAAAGGCATACATTTTGATTGAAATCAGTAATATTTGTTATTATCAAGGACCCTTGAACTGTTGAAGTAATTGAGATATAAATTTTAGTTGGAAGTTTCAAATACTTGTATTCTTTGTGCTTTTGAATAAGTTTTATTCCAAGGTTACAAATGGCTTTCCATAATTGTAAGGTCCAACTTAGAGTTAATTTTATCTTAGAATATGTGTGAAGCACCCCCTGGAATGAACACAAGCGTGCGAAGCGAGTTGGATGGGAGGGGGGGGGGGGGGGGGGGTACATGCATCCCCTTAGACTTTTAAAAGGGCCAATATTAGGGGGAAAAAACATCTGATTTGCGTGTAAAATCATGAGCATGTGGGTCAACATAATCATAATTCAGATCAGATGCTAAAAAAGGTAGAAGATGATTGTAACGGCTCCCGTCTGTTGGAAGAATTTGTTACGGTTTTATAACTTCCTATTCACTAATATGTTTTCACATCCTTTTACTCATTTATTACGATTATGGTTTTCCAGACTTTTTCCATCATTTATATAATACAACAATTGGATTATGATGAAAAGGCGTATAAAATACACAGTGTTATTGAAAGGATTTAAAATAGAATACAAACTAATTGAGAGCAATAATGGTTGCCTTCTTTATAGCACACAAGACAAGACTTCTAATGAGATAGGTTTTGCTGCAAAGACGATAAGGGTTACGGCGATTCCTTCTCTTGTACGTTGTTATTGTCAAGTCATGAAAATGTCATTGATTCGGTTTTACGATTGTGTGCCCCTATCGAACAAAAAAAGTACGAAGAAAAATAGCACACCGGAGACATGAATAGGTTAACTTTCTCGCAATTGGCATAAATAATTGGGTCAAGACGAAGGTGTTAAAAGTTCACACCATCTGAGCTCCAATTCATTAAAGGACTATTGAATTATACCGCACTAATTTCTCCACCCACGTTATTAGACGGTTAATACCCATAATGAAAAGAAGACGTTTGAATAGGCAACGCGATCGTGTATACCAATTTTGTAAGTGCGACTTGCAACGTATATTAACCATCTTAGTGCTAAGTTATGAAAACCCATTCGTTTGTTACATGCTTTTGTTCCAATGTATTTTAAGTGTTAACATGTTAATTCACATCTCTATATTAATATTAAGTTATGTATGTGAATATCCTTAATGGAAAACACAATACGTTCAGTTAATGCTTTGATTTGAAACATCAACATATACAGTGAATGATATGATATCTTTAGACGACATTACAATTTCGGATTAATTATGTTATTCCCCTTTTATCAAGCCATGATAAATGCAAGAAATAAGAGACAAAGTTACAGGACCGTTTTGAACATTTTGATTTATCCTCTATATGATATATAAAATGGTTACTGGAGTAAGAGCCAGTCTGCGAAGCTAAAGACATGCACAGAGTACCAAAGTGTGGCGTCACAGCTATATTCATTGCCATTGGTAATGGTTCTATAAGCAATGTCAGGCAAGCCAATGTGTTGCGATCTAGCGGTTGCTAAGAAGGCAATTGGCCAACCCAAATCCACTTTCAAGCCCAAATCAAAATATATAACCATTGCTTTATGTTTTTAAAAGAGGCTGTGATGTCATTTGATTTATCAATAATTAATGTATTGCTTTTAGTGTAAAATTATTGAGGCGATGGAATAAGGCACCAATAAATTATTTAAAAGGAGAGGAAAAACAAAATTATTATTATTATAATTTAATTTCTTAAACAAAGTGTCAGAATTACTTGCTCACGTCGAGACATGGTTGGCGAGAATATAATCGATCCAACATCGTTAAACATCGTTAACGTTTATAGTTTACGATTCGTCTATTATAATTCTTTACGAATGGTCTTTTTTCTGTACGACTTAGTATAATATATTTGGAATAGTCTAGATTTTAGTAACTTTAATATTCAATTTAATAACTCATTTAAAAGGCGATATAAAAAATATTTGATTGGAAATTATTGATTTTTATTTTGTTATTGTGTGTGTTGGTAGACGATGATACAGTATTTTGGTACTCTCTAGTATTTTGTGTTACAATATATATTTTTAAGTTCTTTAAAATGTAGGGTCGTACACTTTTACAAGCCTTCCCTTGGCTTTCCACGTACGCCTCCTTTTCCATTCATTTTTACAATATTGTTTATAAAACTAATGTATTTATTTTGTACCATTCTTGCTAAATGTTGTATAATATGCTATTGTGTTTTATATTGTATGTTGTTGTATTTGTTATGAATTGGAATAAAGATTAAAATGAATAATACAGTCTATTTATGTTCCATTGTCATTATCATTGTCTTATTTATTTTCTCTGAAGTGCATTTTAAGGCGAGAGCTAAAAGATAGAGATGGTCGGCGAGAGCTGCAGAAATGGATTTGAAATTGAAATGTAACATGTTTAAACTGAAAGCGTTTTTATTGATATTGTTATATCGATATCTCGCGGCAAAGCATCTACCGTCACAGATATTCACTGTAAACAATAGTAATAAACATGCACATGATCCAAACGCTTTAGTTAAGGAGAACTGCATTTATTAAGTTTCGAGAAAAACTACCGGTAAGCAATGTCTTTCATTTATTACTCTTCTTTTCCTTTTATAGACAAGAAAAAGACGAGAAATGGTTGTCGAAGTTGGAGAAGCGATTCAACGCCATCGCCGGGGCTGACAACCAGATCGATCTCGATGAGTTCAAAGACGCGCTCAACGTCAAGAAGGTAAGATTCGAAGAAAGAAAGAATGAATGAGCGAAGAAAGGAAGATAGATATTTAGATAGATAGATAGATAAATAGTTCGATAGATATATTGATAGATTGATATATTATTAAGGTTATTATGGTTCGGTATTTTTTCGTCAAAATATTCGCCCATAGACATAGGGCTTCGTTAGGGATTCTTCAATGTATTGTAGTATCTGTTTAGGTTCAGACTTCAGAAATCTATGGAATATGTATAAATACGTCAATCAATAGGGTCAGTGTGCGTCGATGTAACGAATGAAACTGGCAAAACAGGATAATCAATTCCCGCTACTAGGAATCATAACATATATATATTTGTTTATATTTGCTCATATGGCTTCGCCTGAGGTGAGTTCGTTTATTCTTGTATCTGTTTTAGTTCATACTTCAGACATTCAAAACATAAGGCCTAAATGAAGCCCAGTATATGGAGCAAACATTTAGAACATGATAATAATGTTTTCTCAATTATATTTGTATTTCCCTATTAATAAATGAATATCTAATATAAATAATATTAGTAGGTGCAGGTAAGTACGTATAATGTAGAAGACATACAGACATTATACATTTATCTATCGATTGATTGATTGATTGATTGATTGAATGATTGATTGATTGATTGATTGATTGATTGATTGATTGATTGATTGATTGATTGATTGATTGATTGATTGATTGATTGATTGATTGATTGATTGATTGATTGATTGATTGTTTGATTGATTAATTTGTGGATGGTTGGATGGATGGATGGATGTTTGTATTGATTGATTGATTGATGAATAGATAGGTAAAAGGAATTGATAAATTGAAATATATAGAGGGACCAATAGAAAGGCATAAATATATCTATGGTTAGAGGGTAAAGACTATGAACATGAGGGAGATGCAGATATGCAACGAGGAGAAAGTAAAAACGAAACAGAAATATTGATGAAAAAATGACGCAGAGGATTGGAAAATGACAAGAGAGGAAAGAGAAAGAGGAGCAAGGGAGTGAGATGGAGAGAATGAGGGAGGGAGAGAGGGGCGAAGTAGAGAAGACGGGAGAAGAGAAGCAGACATGTGGGAGGTAGATCGATGGGGAAGGGAGGTAGGAGAAGGAATGAGGAGGGAGGAGGGGGGAGCGATGGAGGGGCGAAGTAGAGAGGAAGGGAAAAGCGAAGCGGAACTGTGGGAGGTAGATCGATGGGGAAGGGAGATAGATCGATGGGGAAGGGAGATAGGAGAAGGAATGCGGAGGGAGAATGAGGGAGAGAGAGGGGCGAAGTAGAGAGGGAGGGAGAGAGAGGGGCGAAGTAGAGGGGAAGGTAGAAGAGAAGCGGATTGTGGGAGGTAGATCGATGGGGAAGGGAGGTAGGAGAAGGAATGAGGAGGGAGAATGAGGGAGGGAGAGGGGGCGAAGTAGAGGGGAAGGTATAAGATAAGCGAACTGTGGGAGGTAGATCGATGGGGAAGGGAGGTAGGAGAAGGAATGAGGAGGGAGAATGAGGGAGAGAGAGGGGCGAAGTAAAGGGGAAGGTATAAGATAAGCGAACTGTGGGAGGTAGATCGATGGGGAAGGGAGGTAGGAGAAGGAATGAGGAGGGAGAATGAGGGAGAGAGAGGGGCGAAGTAGAGGGGAAGGTAGAAGAGAAGCGGATTGTGGGAGGTAGATCGATGGGGAAGGGAGGTAGGAGAAGGAATGAGGAGGGAGAATGAGGGAGAGAGAGGGGCGAAGTAAAGGGGAAGGTATAAGATAAGCGAACTGTGGGAGGTAGATCGATAGGGAAGGGAGGTAGGAGAAGGAATGAGGAGGGAGAATGAGGGAGAGAGAGGGGCGAAGTAGAGGGGAAGGTAGAAGAGAAGCGGATTGTGGGAGGTAGATCGATGGGGAAGGGAGGTAGGAGAAGGAATGAGGAGGGAGAATGAGGGAGAGAGAGGGGCGAAGTAGAGGGGAAGGTAGAAGAGAAGCGGATTGTGGGAGGTAGATCGATGGGGAAGGGAGGTAGGAGAAGGAATGAGGAGGGAGAATGAGGGAGAGAGAGGGGACGAAGTAGAGGGGAAGGTAGAAGCGAAGCGGAACTATGGGAGGAAGATCGATGGGGAAGGGAGGTAGGAGAAGGAATGAGGAGGGAGAATGAGGGAGAGAGAGGGGCGAAGTAGAGGGGAAGGTAGAAGAGAAGCGAACTGTGGGAGGTAGATCGATGGGGAAGGGAGGTAGGAGAAGGAATGAGGAGGGAGAATGAGGGAGGGGGAGGAGTCGAAGTAGAGGGGAAGGTAGAAGAGAAGCGAACTGTGGGAGGTAGATCGATGGGGAAGGGAGGTAGGAGAAGGAATGAGGAGGGAGAATGAGGGAGAGAGAGGGGGCGAAGTAGAGGGGAAGGTAGAAGAGAAGCGAACTGTGGGAGGTAGATCGATGGGGAAGGAGGTAGGAGAAGGAATGAGGAGGGAGAATGAGGGAGGGAGAGGGGCGAAGTAGAGAGGAAGGGATAAGAGAAGCGGAACTGTGGGAGGTAGATTTTAACAAATTTGTTAACGTTTGGTTCAGAATTATCGAATAATTGTGGGGCTTATTATTATTATAAATGGTTATGTTTATTTCAGCCATTTCTGAACCAGTTTTATCAAATAAAGTTTATTCGGTCATTGAAATTGTATGCTTGTTTAAATTTGACACTCAGTTTGTCATTATCTCACACAAAAATACTTTGTGTAGCGACCTCTATACCAAAACTCAACTATCCCTTTAAGTACGAATAAACGAGACAATACCAAGTGGATGGGAATAATATTTATCACGTCTAAAAAGCCAAAGGAAAAAGTACAAAGGTAGTGAGTGTGTTCAAGTTTCTTTTTTTTTTTCAAGAGAGAGACATTTAAATGTTTTCGAGCTATAATGCAAGAAAATACGACTCAAAAACCTAGATTTAGGCTTTGGAAGTTGTATTTTATGATCACAATTTCTCAAATTGTGTGAATTATATCGTAATACAACTTGTGATGATAAATACGTTGGAGTTAAAAATAACATTATTCAATTTCCCCTTTTCCATCTATCAACAATTGGGACTACCATTGCTTGCTGATTGATTTCCCGACTTCTTTGCTCAAAAGGTGATTTGATCATAATCCGTACCGCTTTTGGTATATTTTCTTTAAAAAAGTGTAGGCATTTATGCAGTTATTTATATTTTTTCTTAAATTGTTGAATAAATGTGGGACCCATATATGATATCTTTCTCTTTCTGGATCAATTTTGATCAAATAAAATTTGTTATATCATTAAAGTCACGTGCTCTTCCAATGTTTTCACTTAGTTTTTTTTATTACCTCACGAAAAAAATATTTCTGAAAGCGCCCTCAAACCAAAACTAAACTATCCCTTTAACATGTTTAATAGAGGAAAACAGAAAACCACGCGTTGAGAAGGACAACTAAGAAAGGTGGGAATTTGCACTAAAGAAAAATAAACCTTAAAGGCATATATGCGTGGGTTATAAAGGGTAGTCAGCAAATTCCAACTCGACTCCACCGTAATCTCTCGAGGTAAACTCACGATATGTGTTGGATCGATCGAAGAGCGGTGCTTCGAAATATCTGAACACGGGCCTTCTTATGAAATTGCATGCAGCAAGAATTTCTCACGCTATCACCTAAGACATCAAACAGCGGCGCTTTGAAGTATTTGCGGTTAAGCGTGTTACGTGATATTTTCGCTCGTAAACATCTCTGATGGATATCCATTCGACTAGTACAAACATTCCGAACGCGACTATTTTGTATGCATTTTTTACTCGGGTACTGTATTCGGAAGCCGGGACAGTTTGCGATCGCTACTTATAACTGAGCCAATGGGGATTACGTAACGTGCGTAAAAGTGCGCAAGATGGATCCACGCGTCTAATAACCCACGCATATATGCCTTTAATATATGCACAAAATGGTGCAACTTTTCTTCTATGCCTAGTCTGCACCTTTCGCGGCCGTTATGTACATCGCACCATATTTTAACTCTTTTCCCTGTAAATTGTGTGTAGATCCCTCTAATCATAACCTATCCGTAACGAATTACTGCTTCTCCTTTAGAAGTTCGTGCATGAATTACTGCTTCTCCTTTAGAAGTTCGTGCATGAATTACTCTTTTTAAATAACCCTTTACCCCGTACCCTGGATATATTGCTATATTATATTATTTCAGAAATGTGAAAAATGTGAAGAAAAAACGAAACGAATACTAGTATTATGAACAAGTTGTTTACTAATGACACATTTCAGAAACGTATTAGTCATAACATATCCATAAAGAAGAATTACTGCTTCTCCTTTTGAAGGTCGTGCATGAATTACTCTTTTGAAATAATCCTTTGCCCCCTGGGTTTGTTGCTATTCAGAAATGTGAAAAATGTGAAAAAGAAACTAATACAATACTAGTATTATGAACGAGTTGTTACTAATAACACATTTCAAAAACGTATTAATCACCTATATATCTGTGAAGAAGAATTACTGCTGCTCCTTTAGAATTTCATGAACGAATTACTCTTTTTAAAGGGATCTAGTAACTTTGTTGACATGTGCAAAAAGTGATGAGTGGTTGATACAATGTATATTGTTCTTCTCTGGTATGTCCACTGGGTGTTGTGTGAACATTTCAAGTTAAATGGACGTTATATGGCCGAGTAATGAGCAAAAATGCAAAGTGATATTCACTAACTCATTGCACTCTTTTTACCCGGTGTTGATGGTCCAGTAGATAATTTAGCATCTGAACACTTCAATCGTAAATATCTTTTTAACGAAAGGAAAATTTGAAAAACCGAAACCTGTCCCATGCTTTTATTGTTAATATGAATACAACAAGGTATGAGGAAACCGCTAGAATTCCAATTGGATTTTGAGGATTTGGAAAATGTTACTAAGTTCCTTTAAGATTACATCAAAAAGCTTCCCGCCGATAAATGATAAATGTCATATCAATGCCGCCATTTCTTTACTTGAAGTTAACTGCACTGGTGAGTGACGCCGTCTAGACTGCATACGCATACAGATATCTTTTAGATCAGAACAAACGTGTACAACAGGTTATCATTCCTTATCAGAGGAATAATTTAAGAAAAATAAAGCATAATCGGGCAAGAACCAAGAGAATTATAGCACTTTGAAGATGTCCACTATTTCTATGGGGGACTCAAATTGGCAACGCACTCTGATAATTTTGTACACAAATGATTCAATTTTTTAAGTTTGTCTTCATTGTTGGACTTTTCCATTCCCAAACTCATGATATAATTGTGTATACATTTATTTTACAAAGCGTATGTTCAACTTGAAAACGAAGAGTAGACATATTTTTTGAGAAAATTGAAGACAACTGCAATTGTGTGTATACAAAACGTATGGGGAGTAGTCCACAACTTAGCCAGAGTGCGTTTCAGATTTGAGTCACTCATAGAAATAAATTTCCATAGCCATAGAAATCTTATTTTTGGACCGAATGTGCTCAAATTGTAAGAGACTATTGATCCTATCTAAACCGAACACAAAAAGTAACCACAGTAAACAACAGCTCATAATTTCATAACCAAGAATCGTTTCAAGATTTTGTTTCGCCAAAATATGTCTATGGTGGGTAGGAAAACAATAATACAAATTAGAGGAAACCATGGTTAAGTAAGCACACATTTAAGAGAAAATAGTCATATTTTAAATTCACAAAAGTAATATTAATATTGCAGTTTATTGAGTATTGAGAAATTTCTAATTGCACTGTTTAACAATAAATTGCAATTAATGCATTTAACCACATGTGCCATTACAAAATTAAAATGAATGGAATTTCAATCAGCATTGTTTCATAAAACATAATAAATGCATTAAGTCACATGTGCTGTTTCACAACAGTAAACAGGCATGCGCAAGTTCTTGTGACTTTTGAAAGTTGGTCATTGTGTCTTTAATATGTGCGCATTCGGCCATGAAGTGATGGATATCTCTGATTTTCACACAAAACAAGTTTATAACAATTGTAGAAATCTTGTGGTAAAATTAGAGCTTGAGGCAATTATCAGTTATGAAATTAAAGGAATTGTTTAGGGGGGTAGTAACTTTTTGTGTTCGGTTTAGATTCGTATTGTGCATACAACGATATGTCTGGATTTTATGGTCCTTTAAGTTCATTTTAGTTCGACCTTTATCAGTTTATATTCCAAATTAAAATGAAACGACAAGTATTTTTAAAAAGTAGTTGAATTAGCTAAAAACACATTTTCACAGACCAATTAGTCTGAACTTATCCATAACGAAGGAATATTGTCACTGGCTTTCAAAAGAATTCCCTCTGAACATCAACACACATCTATCATGTTTGTATTAATAAATTGTTTTGTGAGTGCGTTCATAGACGTTATTAAAACATTCAGAAGTTTATGGTTTTCGGGCATTTTCTGATTTTTAGATCCTTTGACGGGCGCGTACGCGCGCGTTTCATAGCGCATGAGCGGAAAAGTTGTAACCTGGCGTGATAATTATTTGTGCCAAATTTGAAGGGAAATTGACAAGAGGTGACCTATAACATTTATATAGCGCAGCTACTATAACATATACTCTACTGCTCTTAAATTAGTACTATTACCCATGGCCATCCGGTACAAAAATATAATTATTATTCATTAATCATAGAATGGTAACATTCAGTGATATACTTATCCATTATATACTTATCATTTTAAGCCGCTTCCCACAATTTATCGTTCCCTTATTTATCTTATCTCAGTTTGTCTGAGCAGGTAAATGATCGATACTAAATTGGGGCGACGAAGCTTGAAAAAGGAATGGTTAATTTTGCCATGATATACGAATGAATCTAGCTCTAAGGCACGAGCCGTTTATTCGATATCTTTGTTATCTTTCGGAAATTGCATTAGATTTTACGGCATCTGCATTATTTATGCAGATAAGCATTTATTAGAATCATGCTATACACACTCAATATGCTCGCATACCTTCAGTCAATAAAACATTAGTATGGGTTCGTATTGATGTGACATTACTAATGAATAATCATTGTTTGTATAAATTGATGCAAGTAAGACACAAGTTACATGTAAAGGGGGATCTTTATCCAAACTAAAACAAATCCTTTTACCTAATGATTCAAAATAGCATCAATATTGTTTCCCAAGTTCCCCTATATAAATAACAATTTGTTTAAAGAACAGAGAACGCATTCATCACAAACAAAGTATGCCTAACAAGGACATTAAATAAATAATTACTTTCTTTCTATGATTCTAGGGTACAACAAGTAAATACTTTTGTTGCCAACATTTTAAAGTGAAATCTATATAATCTTAAAAACGCTCATGCCGTGGGTGTATATTTTGACTCTTGAACAAAAACGGATCATGTACATGTTGGTTACAACTATATATATTTTCGAATCATCTTCATATTATCGCGTCAACTGTATATCTACGCAAGGTTTAAGTGGTCGAGACGTGCATTTGTATTGATCCATTGATTGTGACCCATATATTAAGGCGGTGCTAAGTTACTTAATCAATACTTTCACGTGAACATCACTTCAGCATGTATATTCGGGGGTAGTAGATCACGATTATCAAATATCAGACCCCCAAAACAAAATAATAATGAAATATATATATCTTTTCCTCACAACTTATATGTATATTGTATATCGTGCACCTACACTGAATTTCGTAACCATATTGTAATGATAAATACAAAGAAAGTCAAACATACCTGCAGAAATTCGTATTTGTACATGAATTTGAAATTGATATGATGGCGAAATTCAAGATACATGAAATACTTAATTATCGCTATGGTGACAACGATTTATACAAATGAATAAATCCCCATAGACTTTCTTCACAACCCATTCGGTTGCCGTGGTCAAATGAAAGAAACTTGTTAAATCTTGATTATTGAAGGCAGGGCGTGTAATCCTGTCCGTCGGGGTTATATTAGGGGAACGGCAAACATGCAGTTTAAAATTGACCCCACTTGGGGGCGTCCAAAATACCTTTCACTTCCAGCGACAGTTCCATTGGTCATTTTGGCGTCATAAATTGTGCGAAAACAATCAAATAGTATACAAATTGGCAAACTTATCAACAACAAACAAATACATTCACTTGCTTAATTGGATTTCCTTAGCCTCCATTTTTTATCGATGGGTTTTTCCTCCAATATCTTCATCGAAACACTTTTTTACCTTGAAATACAAAAACAAGCAAAGCCAGCCTGGTCCATGCAGACAAACCCAATTCACAAATTGTCACCGATTCCCTTAAGAATATTTTCTAGTTCCCACTTATGTCCAGTAGAGATTTGTTATACCAAAAAAAAAAAAAAAAAAAAAACATTAAGAGACTATTTTCATATTTCAATTACTAATGACAATCCTATGAGACCTGATCCAAAACGAGCCACCCCATTCAATTTCATATTTCTCCAAACTGTCATGCGGCTTTAGCAGCATAGGCATACTACTAATACAATTTTAAATATCATTAACGTCTTACGAACGATTAGTAATTATTGCTTTTAAAATGCGGGAGAAATCTCGGAACATTTTTTTTTTCTACCAAAAAGGCCAAGGTCGAGGAAACGTCATTATTCATCGGGAATGACTTCCATTCATGCAGCTGCACCGATCATGCTGTGGCGTACTCGTTATGGTCGTAGGCAGAGTCGAGGCAGATGGGGGACAATAATACCCATTTAAGTGTGTGTAATTGTCCGGGGTAATTATCCAGGGGATAGGATAGGATAGATGTGTATGTGTGCGTGGGGGACGGGGGGGGGGGGGGGGGGGCAACCGGTGGAGCTTATTTTTTTTCTACAAAATCTAAGTAAGTGATGTTAAAACATCAATACGTTAAATATGTTCATAGGATCTCTTTTGTTCCCTTTAATCAATATTTAAAGGGGTAGTTTAGTTTTGGTAGAGAGGGCGCTGCACATCACAATTTTGTTGTGAGGTAATGAAAAACTGAGTGTCGAATTTGAGAGAACATGCAATATAAATGGCAGAATAAACTTTATTTGGTCAAAATCGACCCAGAAACGGCTGAAATATCAATAAATATATCTGATCTTAAAATTATTTGGGGCCCAAATAATTAGACGATTTTTCACAAAATTAAAAAAATGCTTGCACTTTTTCAAAAATTTTAAAAAGTTTTGTTTAAATAGTTGTTGATGATCTCTCTATTTAAAGGGACTTAGTAACATTGTCCAAATCCTCAAAATAAAATTTTAATTCTAGCGGTTCCCTTATACCTTGTTGTATTCGTATTAACAATAAAATCACGGGACTGGTTTCGGTTTTTCAAATTTCCCTTTCGTTACAAAGATATGTATGATTAAAATATTCAAATAAGAAAAACTCCGGGCGAGTTTTTCTTCTGTGTACAAAGTGAGTGCAGTGCGTTACTGAATATCACTTTGCATTTTCGCTCATAACTTGGCCATACAATGTCCATTTGACTTGAAATTTTCACACAATACCCTGTGGACATATGAGATAACAACATTATACATTGCATCAACCATTCATCACTTTTTGCGCATGTCAACAAAGTTACTAGATCCCTTTATCATTATTTCAAAAAAACATCACATGCATAATTTTGTATGAAAAATGGTTGAAAGCAATGCCTTTTTAGAAAGCGCCCTCTTGTGTTTTAATGGCTCTTTTTGAATGATAACGGGCTTTTTACTTAGTCGTTTGTAATTGTGTATACCTTTCGAGCATGGTGGAGTTATAACTATTAGTTGATTATGTTACTGTCCAGGTTTGGTTACTAAAGTTCAGCCTTACCAAAACTGTACTACCCCTTTAACATTTAACATTGATTCATTACGGCTCAAAATCTACAGCAAATTCTATCAATATATTTCAAAGATGTAAAACACCCAGGCGTGAGGATAGATCACCTACCTATTAAAGTGATGCAGTACATTATTAAGATAATTAACTAACTGGACGGGTAAATGTATGACTTTCCTTGTCGGAACACTCTACAGAACATTTGTGGCAGACATTAATAGAACGTTTTAAATTCATAATCAAAGCAATTAATTTCCACCACTTACGGAACCACGGCTATCTCGTGGTTCCACACGGACCAGGCATTTGCGAGTGCGCCAATGCAATTCACGCGTACGTCAATAGAATCCCGGATGATTCGTTCGCTCTGCATAGAGCGCCGCTGGCTCTGCTCGCATAATAGTCTGCGCATTCAGACCGCATGACCGCATGGCTGAGAAAGGTGATGCGTTTTCCAATTATATATTTTTTCTGAAAACATATTTTTGTGAACTTATTGAAGGAGTGGAATACTAAAGATGTTACCTTTCTATAAAAAGATTATTATTTTTGGGTGGTGGTACCCTTTAATGCAATTAATGCAACAAACAAGGCAACAATACATACATTGAAATTCGAAGTCGCAAAGGGGATAATTAAAAATACCTTTATGAATGTTCTTCTCGTGATACTTCTTTTACCATGTTTATCTTGCATAATTACTGGTAAAAACCTTTTATGAAGGTATCCTTGCTGCGTTTATTAGCAGCATGCGAAATATACAAGTCAGATTACCCAAAGCGAACTGTAATAATGATAATGATGATTATAGGATGCTATAACTTAAACGTGATAAATGTTTATCAGCCTTGTGTGTAATACTAATGATTGTTTTCAATTGGTTCCTTGTTGTTCACGATTGCCCAGTAGTATAGTACGTTGGGGGAGGGGTGAGGGGGAGGGGTGAGGGGGTAGGGGGCAAATGGGGGCAAGAAGGGTGCAGGGTTTCCAAGGATGGGGTAACCTGGACCATAATTTAAAATAAAAGTGCAATGTATTTCGTTATTTTAATTTCACCAGTGAGGGTCGTAGAAAAAAGCAATCCTCCTTATAATGAGGGTCGAGGTGTGTGCCCTGCCCCCCCCCCCCCCTCCCCACCCCCTTACGCTACCAACGTTGATGGTCACTTGGATTACCACAAGGGGTAACCTGGATCAAAATCAGAAATGTAATCTTTTAATTTTCATTTAAGGGTCAAAGAGTTGATAAGAAGGGTGTGTTTGCCCCTTGCTCCTCCCTCTACACACTTGAAAGAAGCAACTGTAGACTAGACTCTTTGAAATAACATTTACATTCAGAAGCCCTCATGATTGTCATGGTAACCGATACAAAAAGGAATTAGGTGGACTTAGAGTGAGTAGGTGATATTTTGCAATGAATTCGTTAACCTTTAGAGCTCCTTTGTTCATGTTGTTATTATAACATTTATCATTCGTATATTCACCGCGGTTAATTCACTTCATGGTTCTCTTGACGTGCATGTACGGTGATAACCGTCTCCATTACGATTAAAAGGAGTGTGAATCGGTTGCAAGAAATTGTCAAGGACCATAGGAATCTTTGAACAATCTTATCCCTCGTTCACCAAACATACTGCCAAATATCGCTGCTATTGAACATTCATATTATGTGGTACTATGTTATAATTATCAAACGACAGCTTAGTAATGAATTTGTATAAAAAGTGGATGACTTTATTTTTAAGGGTTTTATTACTTTAAATAGTATTAGCATTGTTCATGTTAATATTACAATAACTATTATCCACTTATACAGGAATCTGAATCCGCACCTCTAACTACATTCAAGCGCTTAAAGATGTCATAATGTCATTTGTAAGGTTAGCGATTTGTAAAGCTTTTCCTAGACTGTCATTTTGGGTTTAATGTTTGAAGATAATGCTAGGTAGATGGGAGGTAGATGTAAGGAAGATTGAATCCACCGAAGGTATACAGTCACATACAGACACGATAGACTTTCACCTTGAAAATGTTGAGTGTTTGGGATGAAGTGTTTAGGATGAAGTGACACGGGATAAAAGAAAATACAAACATAGACAAAAAGGGGACAGGAGGAAATAAAGGAGAATGATTATCCCTCGGGGGGGGGGGGGGGGGGGGGGTCACTCCCAACATGACTGGCCACGCACCCGCGTCCAAAAAAGGCGTCGAAAGGGTATCATTTTCACCTATACGGCATTGACGACGTTTTCCTTAAAAAGGGGTGGTTTTCAGCACTCATCGAAAAAAAAATCACAAACAAGGTACCAATCAGGTGCATTTTGCGCCACTAAGGGTAGGTTTTCCAAGCATTACGCCATTTAGGGGTGTAAACTTACGAAGGTGCGATACGCCATTTAGGGTTCATTTCAGAGGTTGATGGACACGGGTGGGTAGAACTTTTGTATGAGAGTGACCACCCGGGAATGATCATAGCTGCAGGGACTCGAAAATATAAAAATGTTCTGAAATACACGCATAGATGCACAGACACACATATGGACATAATACGCACGTACACACTTACACACATACACACAAACATATTCTCACACACATACACGCACATGTCATACAAACTTACGCGCACGCACACACACTGACACTCACAAACACACTCGCAGACAAAACGCACATAGCCACATACACACACATACATACAAACAAACACACATACACATACACACACACACACACGCACACTCACCCACTTAAAAAAAAGCACAACACATGTTCACATCGTACTTGACATATTTCTTTTTTAAGCTGATACACCACGGACCTCGAAGCGAAGGCTGAATGACGATCAACCTTCGTTATGTTATCATGTTGGATATGTAAGACATGCGGTGCTTCATACGGTTTTTTCTTCTTGAAGTTGTAACATTCGAATGTAAACGGAACCGTAAACAATAAATGGGGGCCTGTACGGGAGGGTTTTAAATAACGAACATTAAATATGGAGTGTCGTGTGAAGCACACAATCATTATAATTATGACATCGTGGATCTCATTTTGTTTTTCAAACAAAGGACAAACTCACCAGAAATATACACAAAAACAAAATGAAATGAGCAAATTCAATGGTAAATGGGCTTCCCTTGGAATCGAACCCGAGACCTCCGTATTGCTAGACCAGTGCTTATCTATTTCCTCACACACGCATCCTGTGCAACACGCCGAAACTAAGTTAGGGCTAAGTTATCGTTAATCGAATAAATGGTGAGGGTTTTACCCGTAACATTTGTTTGGAGACCAGTCCGGGCAGGTTTCATATTATTACAAATGAGAGTGCAGTGTTCATTACACATTAATCATAAGCACTTTCTTTTAGTAATGTTAATAACACGAACTCCGTCATATTGCCAAAATTATATTCTTTATACACTGGTATAATTCAAAAAGAAATGTTTAATCACCAAGCTTCGTGAAAGACAGCAATCTAAGAAAAGGGGAAACTAACTTGAAATTAATAGAGTCACTGTGTAGCATATAAGTGGAAGTTGGTTCCAGCACTGATCGTAGGTTCTTGGGTGCCATCTGAATATTATATCTATGTCTGATAACCCAAGATATACATGATATATAATCCATAATCCGGGTTTCTGTAAACAGTTATTATCAACGCGTTAAACGTTTTGACAACTGTTGTAAACATGATAAAGGCTTTGCGGCGATAACCCGCTATGTAATAGGCACCGACATGTGTTGTAATGTACACAACTTTAAAGACTGCCCTTTGTCCGTTCATTGCGGTACTACTTATCCAGCTCTCTGGTCCGTACAAGACATTGTCAGCTGACTATATAAGTAATAACATTGTGTACAGTTTTGAAGGTTGTCCTTACTTATTATTTAAGAGTGACGTGACGTGGGATATGAGTCCTCATAAAAATAACATATATCCTTATAATTTACATTAGTTTCATACCATTAAAGGGAAATACTTGTTTTGTTTAACGTACGCAATCACACAGTGACCATTTTCTCCATGTGGTATATCATATACGGCGAGGTTTAAATCAAGGAGACTGGAATTTCCTCCCTGGTTAAATTAACATATTCGATAATAGAATTATATTTGTGTCTCCACATTATAGAGTTACAAATATATACATATATATATAGCAGGTTCACAAAGGCAATTTGTTATTGCCCTACAAATGGCGCAACACCGTCGGTCAGCATATGATCATGATGATTGGATATTAATAACCTACATATTAAAACACATCGCTCTGTGTATTGCTAGTTATGTGTTACTTCTGTTTCAAACGGGTGGCGATTTATTGAGTGATTTGTAGAATGATTTTTGTATTTATATTGTTGTGTGACGATGAACATGTGCATACTACGCATGGTATACATATTTGAATCACACAATTCATAGTTATCGTTATGATGTAATGTCTGCATACGAGGACGAAAAATGTACTGTACTGACATTGGCCAACATACCACTTTATTCAATGATGTATAATTGGTATGATGTTTGGGCTAATGTTCTTTTTATGTATGTATGCTATGGACGTTTATGATTCATCAACAAATGTATTTTCTAAGATATTGTATTATAGCATTTTATTATTAACACAAAAAACAACAACAAACAAACAAACTAACAAATAAACCAGACAAACAGTACCGCTTATTATCTTCACAGCTAGTTGACAGGAGGTGGTGGTAATGGGATATATCAATATTATTGTTACTTTCTCATGCACTTGGTCACGAGACAAGGAAGTAAACACGTCCTTGCTTTGATCCCAGTGGTGCGTGCATTCAGCATGAGGGCGGAGCCGTTGTGAGCTCCCCCCCCCCCCCCCCCCCCCTCTGCCCGATCCACCCCCTGTCCGACCCCCATCCCGCCCACATCCTCCTGTTGAAGGCAAACAATCACAATTAATAGCGTATGGCGAAAGCTGGTGTATTTGACTGTCCATGTACAGTATGTCACCGTTTCACATGTTTTACGCACCCGTGTCGAATCCATTACGCACCTCTTTGTACATGTTGTATGTTTGGTCTAAACCACTATACGAAGTCATCTCCCATGTGAGCGACATGCTTTAAATGCTAAAATGCCTTTAGCCTAGTTACAGCTCGTACATGATAGATCATGTTCATGTTTAGTATGCAGTGATTACATTGTAGTATATACAGGGTGGCCCCAAAAAACGGAACGGGGCACTTCCCAAAATATAGTAACTAAATGATTATGTCCATCGGATAGGGTGCCCTTTCCAATGAACAACGATACCAAGAGCAGTTATTTTGGACGTGTAGTTTTTGTTTAAGGGCGCTTTGAGTGAGACCATGTCATGTTCCCATTATTGTCAATTTTTACCAAGTCAGTGTCTGATAAATGAGACTTACTGCCCTTCATACTATCGAACAACTATGCCCATTCTCTCGGCACCGCTCGGTACACAGCTGAATGCACAGTAACAATGGCGCGTGGATTGCTCGCGTGTTCAATGGTATGATGGACAGTAAGTGCGATTTATCAGGCACTGACTTGGTAAAAATTGGCAAAAATGGGAACCTGACATGGTGTTACTCACAGCGCCCTAAAACAAAAACTACACGACCAAATTGACTGTTCTTGGTATCGTTTTTTTCATTGGAAAAGACACTCTATCCGATGGAAATACTCATTTTGTAACTTTATTTTGGGAAGTGCACCGTTTCGTTTTTTGGGCCACCCTGTATAATGCTCATGAAATTGTTATACAGTACGTGATCATTTAAGTTTGATAACAAAATATGTAGTGTATATTTAGTTTGACATCCAATACGCCCCTTTTCTCAATTTCTGGCAACACTGTTACTATCGCCCAAACGGGCGACATGCTAAGTATGCCCGATTGCCCATAATGTCACATCTCTTACATGATACCGTAGATCATATTTATTTTATTTTGTAAAGGTTACACGTGAAGGTTCATGAATCTTTCATACGTGATCATTTAAGTTTGGTTACAAAATGTAGTTGTATATTTAATGTGACATCCATTCCCTCCCTTGTTTTAATATTGCTACGCCACCACTATCTCCCAAACGGGTGACATGCTTATATGCCCATAGGTCACATCTCGTACATGATAGATCATATTTATTTTTTATTATGAAGTGATTACATTGTATAAGTTCATGAATTTTTCATACGTACTCATTAAAATGTGATAGAAAATTTGTGTTACATGATGGATTGGACCAATTTGCATCAATTTGAGAAAATTGATTAAATTGAGGAAGATAGCGTCTATTATATACATGCCAAAGTACGTTCACTCGTTATAATGTGCGTGTCGAGAGGGCAAGTATAATAACAGCGACAGATGTTTAAAAGTTCAAATAAAGTTCGCGTAAAAGATGATTTAAAAATAACAAAAATGAAGATTCATTGACGTAGATTATTGGTTAAATAACATCAAATTCATAGATTGGCCGTTCTAAAAACTTGTGGAAAGATTAAAGAATAACTAGTCCAAATTCGAACAGTTTCGAGTGTCAACTTATTTTTCATTGTATAATCAAAAAAATATAATGAAGTAGTTTCGCCGTTGGAATACCACCATTTGATATCATGATTGTACCCTAGCTGAACTAAGAACGAGTAGAAAGGAAAGGGCTAACTACGTACCTACATAAACCTAACTAACTAACTATAGGGCCATTCTTTGAAAAGTGAAACTTTTTCGGAAAAATTGAAGTTTTATTTTTCTGTAGTTTTGTTCCATTTTTGGAATGATCCATGTGTAAAGTTTCATGAAATACATGATTTGAAGTTTAAAATGAAACTTGTTTACTCATTTGCATAAATTTACATATTTCAATATGTTTCTAATAATCATAATTCAGAAAATAATCAAGATATCAAAAGGGTAATTAGCAAGCTCATTCTTCTCACTTTCCTGTACAGGTTGATACCAACTTTGTAAAAATTCAACCTTTCATTCTTTTCTAAACCCGATATTATAAAATTCCCATTTTTCCATTCATATTGTACATGTCACACACGTGACCACCCCAAAATGTCACACACGTGACCAGACGTTGCCACATAATTAAGTACTATAAAAAACAACGGTTTGATATAATTCTCATTCATTGCTATTGTTGTACTTACAAATGTATAGTACTTCTCTGGTAATAAGATGAACATTATAGCTATTCATATTTTAAAGAATTTTCCAAATGAAATTTAGTTATGAAAAAAGCGCTCCGTGCGAAGTCACACACGTGACCCATGCCATTTGACCTCTGACATTGAGTTACGTAATCCTTATAAAATCTTTTGTGTTAAGTTTGAAAGACTACAACATATTCAAGTCACATATGAAGTAAAAATCATTATAGTCTCATACTTACTGAAATATAAGCATCCCATTTCAAAATTTGTCATGTTTTGGGTCACACACGTGACCAAGAATGGCCCTATATATATATATATATATCTTAATAATGAACTACCTACTTATCTAACTAATAAACTAACTATAAACTAATTATCTAAAATTAAACACAACATCATTGTAATATATTAATAATTCTTTATTATATTCAAATTTGTTCTATTTCTACCGTTTCTTGATAAAATGTCATGTCGAATAATATTGTGGATTGTCATTTTATTTTGCATTATTGATTTAGTGGTTTATCGAACGCCTTTCTGATCATGTTGATCGGGGAAACTATTTCCCACGCCCTGGTAGATAAATGGTATTAGGAGATTTATGATTTTGTGAAGTTTGAAGAAAGAGACTGCTATGCTGAAAACTTATTCAGTGTTAAGTTTATTTGACTGTCTTATATATAGAGAAGTTGGTGAAGTACATAGTCGTACCAATCGGATGGTTATTATGCGCCATAGAGATTTGCCAACTTGTCATTTTTTCTTCTTCTGAGAGGTGAATTGATGAGTGACAGAGTCGAGTGCTGGTCGCATTTTCAATCTGATGATTCTCGGATCATCTCATAAAACGTACAACCCTAAACAAACTAAAGGTCATAGTGATATCTTAGAACTAATACCCCTCCACATCCAGATCCACGAGCTGTCGGTTTAGTTTAAATCATAGCAGATTTACCATAAGCGATGCTAAGCAATGTCAAGTGCCAATTTGTAAGAATGTTGGGTGATATATCCGTCAGCTTGTCTTATGTTAATACACAGTAGTTTCGAGGAACATTGGTCTGTCTTACCACTGACTCGATAAGGAACGTTCCGAGAAAGTTTCAAGAATCAGAGTCTTTGCTTCTTATGCCTATATAGTGCTTTGAAATGTCAATTTATATCAAATCTAAACATACATGTATTAACATTAAGCAATTATACCAGGGTCAAGTGCCAACGGAATGGTAGGTGATATACATTTAGCTTCCTCATAATAAACACGATATGTGAGGAGCATCGTTGCTCGATAAGAAACATTCAGAGGAAAGTTTAAAGAAACATAGAGCTTCTGATGCCTATAGATGAAGCATTTATATTAGGGTTGAAATGTTCAGGTATAAGTGTAGCTGTCATATTTCTCATAATAGACAGTTTTATACACATTCGACTGGTGCGATAAATTCCAAGACAATTAAAAAAATCATACACGTGGCTTCTTATTTATCATTCTCATAATGCGTACCTTTAATCTGATAAAGTCATAAAATATCTACATTAACATGATTAAGCCATTTTGATAGGGTCAAGTGACAATTGTTGTAATGTTAGGGGATAACTGTCAGAAACAATATAGGAGCAATGTTGTGCTGTAGACATACTCGACTGATAAGAAACATTCCAGGACATTTCAAGGAATCCTAGACTTAGCTTCTTATTTATAATGTGCACTTTTGAATGTGATCAAACCATATTATGTATACATTAAAGGGACTTAGTGACATTGTCCAAATCCTCAAAATTTACTTGGAACTCTATAGTGATTCTCCCATACCTTATACCTTATACCTTATTATCTTATTCTCTATACCTTATCATATTCATATTAACAATACAAGCACAGGACAGGTTTCTGTTTTTTCAAATTTCCATTTCGTTCAAAAGATATGTACGATTGAAGTGTTCAGATGTTAAATTGTCTACGGGATAATTTAAGCCGTGTACAAAGTAAGTGAAATGAGTTAGTGAATATCGCTTTGCATTTTTGCTCATATCTCAGCCAAAAAACATAAATTAACGTGAAATGTTCACACATTAGTTTGTGGACATGTCAGATAACACCAATACACATTGTATCAACCATTCATCACTTTTTCACTTGTCAACAAAGTTACTAGATCCCTTTAACTTGATTAAGCCATTATGATAGGGTCAATAATTGTCAATTGTAATATTGGGGGATTGCTGTCCGAATGATCAAAATAATATATAAGTGGGACCAATTTTATGTCTTTAGACATACTTGACTGATAAGAAACATTCCAAGTTAATTAAGTGAATCATATAATAGTTCTAGTTCTATGGTAATACTCATCTGATCAAATCATAACATAATATAGATAGTATCTTCATTAAGCCATTGCGTTATAGGGTCCAGTGCCAAGAAACTGTTATGTGATAACAGTTAGCCCTCTCATAATTATAGACACGATATAGGTGAGAATCATTGTTATGTTTTAACACAAACTCGACCGATGAGAAACATTCCGATAAATTCTAAGGAATCATACAGACATGCCCTTTTAGTTATAATGCGTACTCTCTGATCAAATCAGATCTGATAAAATCATTACATAATCATATTGTGTGAAACTTTTCTCGGATACCATGTAGTTAGCTTTCTCGTAATATAGCAGATAAGTGAGGAGCTGTCTTCACAGTAACACAGACTGATAAGAAACATTCCGAGTGAATTTCAAGGAATGATAGGCATGATGGACATGCCTCCTTACTAATTTGTACTGTCAAATTATTTCAGATCATTGCAGATAATGTGCTAGTTTAAGACATTATTTGGTGAAAGCTGTCAGTTTCCTTAAATCGAGGCTAGGAATAAATTTAGCTACATATCTTCAACAAATTCGATTATATACACATTCCTAGGAATTTCCACGAAATTATCTTGCCCTGTTCTGACTTATTTTATCGAATTAGGTGAAATCGTAACAGGTTGACTTAATTGAATGACACAATTTCATTTTCTGGCTTTCCTTCAAAAGTGTGATTTGTCTTCAGCAAGTTCAGGAAAAGTTTACTATAAACTATAAACTTTTAGACATTGCTTTTTATTTACAACTGTATACGCAATCATACCTCAAAACATCTTAAAACCGAAACATACTTCGACATCTTCGTATAAACAATATAAACAACTGTAGGCTAAAGAATCATGTTTCCCAGAAAATTGCAATAAAATCTAAGCTTAAGTTGTTTTGAAGCCACACTTCATAATTGCTGGCACCAAACGGATTATATTATGTCATGTTCTTTTGATAAATCCGATACCGGTAGCCGGAATGTGACGATCTAGATGTGTAAAGTATCAAATCCCATGTGGGAGAAACACAACTTCGATAAATATGACAAAGATCAATGGATCTTCCTTCACGCATCAATCGCGATGTGTTAACGGTGATCCCTTTTCTTCATGGTGATTGATTTACATGATTGTATTACAGCACATCGAATTGTGCTAATCTACATGGAAGGGATCTAGTAACGTTGTCCAAATACTCAGAACTCTGGTGGTTTTCTCATTCCTTGTTGTATTCGTATTACCAATACATGTAGAAGCATGGCACAGGTTTTGGTTTGCCGAATTTCCTTTTTGTTAAAAAGATATTTACGATCGAAGTGTTGGGATTTGTAATTATCCACTGGAAAGTTATAATTGTGTACAATGTCAGTGCAATGAGGTAACGAATATCAATTTGCGTTTTCGCTCATCACTCGACCATAATATAACATAAAATTATTCCATTTAACAAGACTTTTTCAGACAATACTCAGAGGACATATTATAAAATCACAAAACTACACATTTTACAAACCATTCATCACTTTCTGCACAAAAAAAGCTACAAGATCCCTTTAACTGTGATTGATTTACATAATTGTATTGCACATCGAATCGTGTGCAAATCTACATTAAATCCATATCGCGGATTTGGTAAAGAGCAAACGTGGTTCGATGTTGACAAAATAATGGCGGATCTAGTTATATCATAGACCATCCAACATCGTGACCACAATAGGCCTTGCTTTTATCGAGGGAAACATAACTGATTACACAGTTTGTTTCCAGGTTGTTTGTTTGTTAGTTTGTTGTTTGTTGAAAAGCACCGTAGTAAAAGTAATCAGTTATAGTTTGAGCAAAATCGAACAAGAAATCAACAATTGACTGACAATTAGCCGGAAGTGTATTTTCTTTTGGAAATTGCCACCTCGTGTCTCGTAATTGTCATGTTATTTTAAAGTATGCATTTCTTCCCATTTAAGATCGAAGTGATATGACGTGCGGGTTCAGTATGACGCATTGATATGTATTCCGCCCCCATATGAGTACGTAGCAGGTGGCCAGGGGCCAAGGGTGCTTCAGCCTCACCCCTCAGACCTTTGGAACCACTATAGTAGTCGGGCCAAAAATATCATATTCGGGTGAAAAATGCATCAATCGCTAAATTCATGAAATCAGCTCGTTCTTGTTGACGACAGGAAGGATTCGGGCAAACAAACTCGACCCCCGTGCGTCGGGCAAAACATAGCCCTCTTCTATGTTCTTCAAGCTTACCATAAATTATGGATCGTCCTTGTATCGTTCCACACGACAGATACAAATGTGATTTAGGGTCAATGTCAGACACGGATCGCTGCATTTGAAGATTTTTGAAGATGAAAAACATGACAAACACCACCTGGTACTCATGTTTATTGCGGTCTTTAAACTTGTATGACAGATGAGTCCATACGAAAAGAAGATATTGTTTGACACATTTGTGTTAGGTAACACCAGGTCATGAATCCAATCTTTCTTTTTTCCCTTTTTTGTTGCGAATCAGAATGTGACGTTTGAATCGAGTTCAGTTAAATATTTTGTCAGGGTTTAGCACGTTTTTGAACAAATATGAAAACGTGATAGTAATTATGATAAGGAATAATTGAAATGCATGTCTAATTTGCAAGTTCCACCGAATGAAAACAAAACATTGTCGTAGAATACCAATTGGCCATGGCATCTGCTGATAGGTTTAAGCGTGGAAAGTAGTAGAATTGTAATTTTGTTAGTGCAAATCACTGCGATAGTCGCGTGAATCGTGCTATATAAATAACCGTTTTTAGTATTAGCCTATTATTATTAATCCCTATCTGAGCTTTTGATTTGAAATTTGGATTTTATATAATGATTATGAGCTCCAAGCATTCTAGATATAATTTGTATACAATGTCAATTTGAGACGATTTTAGTGTCTGGAAATCACGTGAAGACCCTTTAAACCATGTGCAACAGTATACCCCCATTAGCAGATGTCAAATTGACGATGAATATGGGATCGAGATCAGGAAGAGTGATGTCTAGTTGTCACGCCATCTGTCCTGAGAAAATTAGAATATGTAATTATATTTCCCTGCTCTGAACATGATGAACTACATAATTAATCACATCTTTGATGGGAAGACGTCATAGAAGACTTGACGCGTGTTGTACGTTGCTAAACGCAATATGCAATATATACATGATATATATCAAAACAAAAAACGGTTGAAACTTGAGTCATCTGGAGGGCCCCCTATTTTTTTTGGAATGAAAACAGCCATGTTACTTAACCGTTTGTATGTGTTTGTGATATTCAAGCATCATTGAATTATAAAGTTAGTTTTTAATGATAGTTTACAAGATTTATTTACTAAAACTCTGTTTGACAAAAACTGTGCTATCCCTTTAAGAGACATACATTATTATACGCATTACTTGGTAACACTGTCGGGGAACAAATTACAAATGGATAAACTTCGGAGGTGGAATAACAGTTGTGCGTGTATTATGTCTAATTGGCTCGTACATACGAACGTTTTGGCAAAAAACATCCCAAAACAAGCCTTTTAAAAACGCATATTGTGTGTGTTTTTAGTTATAACGTATAAAGAGTCACATTGAATGCTCCTCCATAATCTTTCTATTTCCGTTCAAACCTTAGCCGAAACAAATCTATTTTCCATCAAACTTTTTACTGCCCACATGGTAACACGAATAATTAAACATACCTTTTATGTAGACATGCGCACTTTTCTACAAATTGCACAGTTGCTGGTTATTGAGAAATAGTATTTGTATCATTTTACATCATATACCCACAAATGTATAATATATATATGGAAATGCAATTAAAAATAATTGTTCCAGTATAATTTATAGTGAAATTGAATACATAAAAATGAAAATATACTAGAATCGTTCTAAAAATTTATCTTCAATAAAATCAGAGATGGGTAACAAAATGTGGATTGGGAAATTTACTGCCCAGACATGATATGTTTGACACACAAATTTCGTTCGTTATTACAAACAGTAAATCGAACAAAATGCATATTATATCCATGATATCGTCGGTTGAGATATATAAGGGCGCTAATTCACGCTTTGTACTTCTCTGACATTCTGAGATAATCATATCTAAAGGTTTGGGAACCTTGTAAAAAAACACATTTAGCTCTCTTTTTATTTAAACTTAATATTTCCCCAAATTAGCAGTAATTATTAAATGAAAATGTGTCATCACATAGATAAGGCTCTGACCTAGAAGATAGTGTGTTAAACTCAACGTCATTCTCACTCTCATCCGGCCAGACATTAGATATACTGCCCACATATCACTTGTCTGACGTGAAACGTCCATTCCACATAACATGCAGTAAATCAAACTCCAGAGGAAAATGCATTTTTGTAAATTGTATTTCCCAAATAATCACTTTTTTGTATGAATCTTCCGTTCATTATTACATACAGTAAATCAATCTTATTTAACTGTACCATCTGCAGCTCATACGCGGATGAGCAACAAAATAATAACACCATAAATTATAACCACTACCAAAATACGCATTTTCGATGGACTGATATTAATTGCATTCGAAAAAATTGATATGATGAAAATATACAAAACGTTGTTAACTTATGCATTAAACAAAATGGTTAACATCTGTGAAACACATACAATATTATACACCAAAGTCCTTAATTTGAATGTACGAAAAGCTACTTGAAATACATGCTTTATCGGCAGATTGGTACTGCCAGCGAATGATATTGATTGAAAATTCAGCTGAAAACTTGTTTGACACACAAAGTTCGTTCGTTATTACAATCAGTAAATCTTCCTGGCAAAAAAATGCATACCTATTATATCTCCAAGCATATGTGTCATCTAAATCCATATTGCGCTATAAATCCCTATCGCAGGACAACTGTTCGTTGAGTCAATCATGCATATGTTTGCACGCACTGTGGGCGACGTTAATTCGTGCAATGATACGCTCATTTATGTTAACAAGACTCAGAGCGCAAGCGATTACTGTATGAAGGATCCAATGCGCGCTTGGTCATTACATTTATGTTGCATTATGTATGGTACGCCTATTTATTGATTGCTCGTTATATTCAATGTTGTTTATTATGTTTTTATTAATTAATGAAATAAAATAAAATAATAGATACAATCAATGAAAGTCAATTTGTAGTTTATATCATGAGATATATTTCTTCAATGTATGTTTAATACATACATTGATGAAATTAATGAAATGAAATCAAGTAAATAAAAAATACCGAAACGTAACTCAAATTCCCTCCTCAAATAATGTTGTTGTTTTTTCTTTTCCAGTCGTTTTTCGCCGAACGGTTCTTCGAGCTCATCGACACCGACCATTCGGGGACGATCAGTCTCAAGGAACTGATCGGAGCGTTGCGGCTTCTAGTCCATGGCTCGGCCACAGAGAAACTTCTCTTCCTCTTCAAGGTCTACGATGCAGATGGTAAGTGTGGAACCGTCAGGCAAATGAAAACGTAAACTTATACTAACAATGTATACATTGTTCACACTTGCCCTGGCTTTTGAGGTTTTTAAATGACGGGAATACAAAGTAAATAAGTCAGATTTGAGTTCAACTGTTCTTATAGTTCATGCCTCAGCCCCTGAAAAACTCACATTCTATGCAATGTCTACGACACGTTGAGTGGACCTTTCACCAAAATAAATGTAACCTTATACTAATGATATACATTGTTCACACTTGGCCTCGCTTTTGAGATTTACCATTAATTGATCGAGTGCCACTTATCTTGGCTAATGCGTTATGCAGCCACTGAGCCACTGGTCTGTGTGGGTAGGCTTCCTGTAGACTGAGGTGGAGAGCCTGCCGTTGTCGTGTCTGTGAACTAACGTATCTAAGAATGCTATCTTTGTCCTCTTTCTCTTACTCCTCCTCCTCATCCTCCCTACCCTCACCCCCTACTCCTCCCCTACTCCTCCCCTACTCCTCCTCCTCCTCCTTCCACTCCTATTCATCCTCCTACTCCTCCCCTACTCCTCATTCTCCTCCTTCTTCCACTCCTATTCATCCTCCTACTCCTCCCCTCACCCTCATCCTCCTCTTCCCCCCTCCTCTTCCTTCCCTCCTGCTCCTCCCCTCCTCTTTCTCTTACTCCTCCTCCTCATCCTCCCTACCCTCACCCCCTACTCCTCCCATACTCCTCCCCTACTCCTCATTCTCCTCCTTCTTCCACTCATATTCATCCTCCTACTCCTCCCCTCACCCTCATCCTCCTCTTCCCCCCTCCTCTTCTTCCCCTCCTGCTCCTCCCCTCCTCTTTCTCTTACTCCTCCTCCTCATCCTCCCTACCCTCACCCCCTACTCATCCCATACTCCTCATTCTCCTCCTCCTTCCACTCATATTCATCCTCCTACTCCTCCCCTCACCCTCATCCTCCTCTTCCCCCCTCCTCTTCTTCCCCTCCTGCTCCTCCCCTCCTCTTTCTCTTACTCCTCCTCCTCATCCTCCCTACCCTCACCCCCTTCTCATCCCCCTACTCCTCCCCTACTCCCCCTCCTCCTCCTCCTTCCACTCATATTCATCCTCCTACTGCTCCCCTCACCCTCATCCTCCTCATCCCTATCTCCTCTTCCTCCCCTCCTCTTTCTCTTACTCCTCCTCCTCATCCTCCCTACCCTCACCCCCCCTTCTCATCCCCCTACTCCTCCCCTACTCCTCCTCCTCCTCCTCCTTCCACTCCTATTCATCCTCCTACTCCTCCCCTCACCCTCATCCTCCTCATCCCTATCTCCTCTTCCTCCCCTCCTGCTCCTCCCCTCCTCTTTCTCTTACTCCTCCTCCTCATCCTCCCTTCCCTCACCCCCTTTTCATCCCCTACTCCTCCCCTACTCCTCCTTCTCCTCCTTCCACTCCTATTCATCCTCCTACTCCTCCCCTCACCCTCATCCTCCTCATCCCTATCTCCTCATCCTCCCTACCCTCACCTCCTACTCCTCTTCCTCCTCCTACTCCTCCCCTCACTCTCCTCCTCATCATCATCAATCACTGTTACATGTTATTCTTTCCCCCCGATTTGATCTTGTGAAACATCAATCTCAAATACAAAATTTGTCTACAAGCGTTCTTGTAGTTTGGTCGTAATACAGTTAGAAACGTAGTACAGGAGCATCACTGCGACGTAAACCAAGGTTATGTTTAATTTAGGGTTCATCCCACTATCAGTCTAGTGGCATAGCTTGAGTGGTGAAGGGAAGGGGGGGGGGGCACCTACCACCCCTTTCCGGGAATTCTTGCAAATAACACTTTTCACTGTTGGGAGAATTAAACGATTTCTAAAAAAGGGTTTACAAACAAAATATTAAAACTTTTTATCCAGGCTATGTTGGAATAACCGTACTTTGACCACCCTCAATCCTCTTCAATAACCTTGGCTTCGCCACTACGTACATCAATCGGCTATGAGGAGGGCTTGTAATCTCACCTTCCTGCTATGACCATGTTCGTGTAAACATTTGGTAATCGAGTGAAATGGGCCATAATCGCTTCTTCAGAGCTTTGGGGCGTAGCTAGGGGAGCAAGGGGACAGTTCCCCCATCCGCCCCTGTCCACTGGGTGTAGCTAGGGGAGCAAGGGGACTGGGCCCCCATCCGCCCCTGTCCACTGCCAGTGGAAGTTCACCTCCCTTACGGCCCCCATGTGAAGAGAGAAATAACCAAAGAGTAATATTTACCGGTACATGATATAAAGCACCAATTGTAATGTATAGAAGGCATATACTTGCACCTTCATGGAGTGACAACATTGCCCCCTCCCCCTAGCAGCTCTATGCACCCTTCTGGGTTAACCTCTCCCTGATGACTCTATCTCGTGTAATAACATTCCAGGAATACATTCATCTTGTTCATATCTCATTGCTACTTGTGAAATCTCCGGCCTGCTGGAGCCTATTATCACGAAATGTGAACTAGATGTCTGTAAATATGATTAAGAAGGGGGATTATACACGTGGTTCTCACTGCGATAAGTGTTGATGATGGTGGGTACATCATCTAAACTCCCCAATGATCATATTAGCAAAGACACTACAAGGGGAAGACTGGACACTTCGGGGATTTTGTGTAACGCTGAATTTCGTACATGGGGAAGGGCGCCCCTAGCGTTGGGTAGGTTAACTTCTTGTTGTTTTCGCGCGTAGCCATTGAAAACACAATAGGGAACTGGTAGTGAAGTATCAAATTCCTTCTTATTTTTGCTTTTTTATCTCAAAATGTACACCAAATATTAAAAGGAGTTTGTTTCTAAGTTTGTCTGTTTACAGGTGAAAATGTCCAAGAAATATTTAATAGTAGACATGCAGAATCAACATTCACGTACAAGTTTCTTTGCTTGCTGCATGTACGATCCATGCTTGCTGTTAAAAAAAGAACTCATCATCAAGATTGTTGCTGTTACCTGTGTCATGGTTTGAAATCAAAATAGTAACATTTATTTGAATACCTCTTTTCTCTTTATATAAAGAATTGCTGTTAACAAGAGTGTCACATCTGAAAAAAATCCAAGTCAAGTTAAAGTCATGCAGGAAATCTGGTTCCTCTTTTCACTTTCTTCTCCAAATTCGCAGATTAAAACATAATATTCACTTCTCATTTTCTATGCAAAAAACTACAGAAAAAATGTTTAAAAAAGATATGCAGGATTTGAAAATGTTCATCTTTGTTGACAAATTTGCTAAAATAGCAGAAATATCAAAAAACAAGTGTGCCTTATGTCTGCATATATTTCAAGTTCATACTTCTAGTAATCTAAATCCTGATATCCACATGGACATGAGTTAATTTCATTAATTTTTGTCCCTAGTTTGATTTATAACATTTCATTCACCATGGATACATAAATATGAAATATGAAATTTTATGTGAAATTTTTTTTTAGCAAAAACTATTTTAGCAAATTTGTCAACAAAGATGAACATTTTCAAATCCTGCATATCTTTTTTTTCCTTTTTTTTCTATAGTTTTCTGCATAGAAAATGAGAAGTGAACATTATGTTTTAATCTGCGAATTTGGAGTAGAAAGTGAATAGAGGAACCAGATTTCCTGCATGACTTTAACTTGACTTGGATTTTGTGAGGCATCGCATTTCCGATGTGACAGTTAACAAAATGCTTGTGTTTCGGATGTGACACTCTTGTTAACAACTATTCTTCATATAAAGAGAAAAGAGGTATTCAACTAAATGTTACTATTTTGATTTCAAACCATGACACAGGTAACAGCAACAATCCTGATGAGTTCTTTTTTAACAGCAAGCAAAGAAACTTGTACGTGAATGTTGATTCTGCATGTCTACTATTAAATATTTTTTGGAAATTTTCACCTGTAAACAGACAAACTTAGAAACAAATTCTTTTTAATATTTGGTGTACATTTTGAGATAAAAAAGCAAAAATAAGAAGGAATTTGATACTTCACTACCAGTTCCCTATTGTGTTTTCAATGGCTACGCGCGAAAACAACAAGAAGTTTACCTACCCAACGCTAAGGGCGCCCTTCCCCATGTACGAAATTCAGCGTTTCATCGATCGCTGTACAAAACCACCGGCGCAGTGTCCAGTCTTCCCCTTGTAGTGTCTTTGTTATAATTAAACAACATTATGCAACAAAACGGTTATAAATAACATAATTCCAGAACTGCGCGAAGGCTCGGTACACGGTAAACTAGAGCGTGGAAACTATACAAACACAATCAACATGTGATATGCCTAGGTCACAAATGCACCGGATGTCGCACATTATTTTTACCTACATTTCGGATTGGGATATCGTACGATGTCTGCAATATATATTCGTGCATTGGCAGTCCCGTAGCATGGGGGTGCGTTGGGTGCGTACACCCCACATTCAGAAAGGTCCACTTTTCATCGTTCTCGGTCTCGGGCAGCGATCGATCCATTTGACATTTGACGACCCCAACTCCCTGCTTACAAAACTAAAACAGTGGTCTAAATCAGCGGTTACAGTCCGTTATTCCGAAGGTCTGTTATTCCGAAGGTTCAGTTATTCCGAAGGTTCGTTATTCCGAAGGTTCGTTATTACGAAGGTTCGTTATTCCGAGGGTTCGTTATTCCGAAGGTTCTCTATTCCTAAAACGAAATCGGGTTCGTTATTCCGAAGGTTCGTTTATCCAAAACAAAATCGGGTTCGTTATTCCGAAGGTTCGTTATTCCGAAGGTTCGTTATTCCGAAGGTTCGTTATTCCGAAGGTTCGTTATTCCGAAGGTTCATTAGTCCGAAAATAAAATAGGGTTCGTTAATCCGAAAATTAAATCGGGTTTGTTATAATACTATAATTTGTGTTTTGTTTATTTAATTTACAGCCTGCACTAAGCATACCCCTCCCCCTTTCCCTCCCTTGGCCAGACCAATCAAACATTTAAGTTTATTTTATCTCTTTATATGAAATTATAGCATTATAACAAACCCAAATTCATTTTCGGTTTAACGAACCCGATTTCATTTTAGGAATAGCGAACCTTCGGAATAACGAACCTTCGGAATAACGAAGCGCACCCAAATCAGCGACGGACCCCCACCCCCCCCCCCCCCCCCCCCCCACACACACACACTCACACGACTCAACCAGTGGTCTTGGTCCCGTTTTTGCAAATACGCACCCCCAAAGCCCAAACCCACCCCCTTGAAAAATCAAGGCCACCGGCCTGAGCGGTCACATATTTTGTCTTGGGGGGTAATTGTCTTGGGGGGGAGGGGGGGGGGGGGGGTAATATTCCGGGGGGTTATCGACCGGGGGTGATTTTCTGGGGGGTAATCGTCCGGGGGGTCATTATCCGGGGGGTAATTGTCCGGGGGGTAGTAGTCCGGGGGGTAGTAGTCCGGGGGGTAGTTGTCCGGGGGGTAATTGTCCGGGGGGTAGTAGTCCGGGGGGTAATTGTCCGGGGGGTAGTTGTCCGGGGGGTAGTTGTCCGGGGGGTAATTGTCCGGGGGGTAGTTGTCTTGGGGGGTAGTTGTCTTGGGGGGTAATTGTCTTGGGGGGTAATTGTCTTGGGGGGTAATTGTCTTGGGGGGTAGTTGTCTTGGGGGTAATTGTCTTGGGTGGTAATTGTCTTGGGGGGTAATTGTCCTAGGGGGGTAATTGTCCGGGTGGTAGTTGTCCGGGGGGTAATTGTCCTAGGGGGGTAGTTGTCCGGGGGGTAATCGTCCGGGGGGTGGTTGTCCAGGGGGTAGTAGTCCTAGAACCATTCTGTTTAAAGGAGAAGTTCAAGGTGAAAAAGTATTGTTAGGTAAATAAATGTGTTTTTTCCTACAAAAGATAAAGAAAGGATGCAATTTGATTTTCTGGAAGAGTTAAATAGAGTCATTTCTAATTTAAAAGTTCGAGGTTGTATTTTGTTATTAGGAGGAGCTTTTAATACTATAATGTAATTTTTGTTGGATTATGTTGGCTATAATATTGCTTTTAAATCAAAGTTTCGAGATTTATTGGTGGATTTCCTCTCCAAGTATGATTTGATAGATATATGGAGAAAACGAAATCCTCAAGAAAAACAATTTACGTTTGGACAGAAACTGCCAGTAGTTCAGTGTAGATTGGACTACATTGGTTCAAATCATCCAAATTGGACAAATTAGTAAGTGTAAGTGATATTTTGATATCAATTACAGCGGATAATTTCGGCATTACGATTAAACTTAGGCGTATGATAGATAAACTGTGTAATGGCGAATCATATTGGAAGTTTAATAATAGTTTGTGCTTGGACAAGTAGTTTGAGGGGATGAAAACAAAGGCGTCCACACATTGGGAATACGGTTATATTGGGGATTTGATTAAAGGGTACCACCACCCAAAAATTGTATTCTTGAAAATATAAATTACATTTTGAGAAGTCCATTCCACCAAAAAAGTCAGAAAAATAGGTTTTCAGAAAGAAAAAAATATACATAATTGGAAAACAAATATCACCATATACTGCAACAATTGTGTTCAGTTGTCTGCATACGAAGACTACCTTCTGTCTAGGACGGACGCATCGCCCGTTATTCTATTGTCTCCAAACGTACGCGTAAAGAGAATGGGCGCACTCGCAAATGTTTGGCGCGGACGGAACCATGAAATAATAATGGTTCTGTAAGTGGTGGTAATTAATTGCATAGTTTATGAATTACACAACCTTTTGCAAAATTTGGGGCATCTATTTGATATCACACAACGGTACCAAAACATATGATTATGTGTTGTTCTTTGCCTGGTGGTCCCCTTTAAAAATACAGTATCACTTCAATATTATAATTCAGTATCTTTTTATGCATACACACTATTATAAAACATTTTAATCACATATAATTTCTCCCTCTTCATTATGAATCTCTCTTATTACACCTTTTCTCTTGTTAGTCTTAAAAAGCTGTTAAAAATACTGCAAATGTCTCACTCCCTCTTCAAACCATGCTGCCCGGGACTTCACCATTACCTCCCGATTATAATATTCATATACATTATTAAACTCTATTCGTTTCTCTTCAATATGTTCACTTATTATTTTTAAAGGGACTCAGTAACATTGTCCAAATCCTCAAAATCCAATTGGAATTCTAGCGGTTCCCCCATACCTTGTTGATTTCGTTTTAACAATAGAAGCATCAGACAGGTTTGGTTTTCCAAATTTCCCTTTCCTTAAAAAGATATTTACGATTGAAGTGTTCATATGTTAAACTATCTACTGGATATAGTCGTAGCCGTGTGCAAAGTCCGTGCAATGAGTTAGTGAATATCACTTTGCATTTTTGCCGGTACTCAGCCATATAACTTGAAATGTTCACACAATACCCAGTGGACATATCATATAACAACAATATACATTGTACAACCATTCATAATTTTTTTGCACATTTCAACAAAGTTACTAGATTCCTTTAAATGCGTATATATTAACCGATTGTCGCACTAAATATTCCACTTCCACTTTTTCTATTTTCAATCTTTTCTCTTCTCATCTTAGCTTTTCCAGAAGAGTATCTAATTATATATTCGTCAGATTTGTCAGCGATAATTTATGTTCTTTCTGTAAAAATGAGGTTAAGACGTACGAAAGTTTCGGCAAGATATAATTGAATATTTGGATTTGATTGAAATTATGAATGCTGACTGTAAACAAATGTTTGTAGGATTGGCAGGAAGACCATGTAGAGGAGTCAAATGTTGTTACTCTATTATTTTGTTGTTGAAGTATACTATTTATTTCACTAGAATAACACGTGTACTTCCTTCTGTACGAAAAATACAGAAAATTATTTTCGATTATGAAGAAAAAAAAGTAGCTATTAAAGGTAAAGACCAGTTTGGGAAACGCTCCCTTCTCAAAAAAATGAAATGGAAGCTCTTATTACCAATAATGTGAAAGAATATAATTGTACTAATATAGGATTATCCAAATTTGGCCAAGAAACCGCCTACTAATTGATATATTTTCAAAATTATAAATTGATCTAGGGCCGAATAGATATCGCCAACGCGGAATCGCTCATACGCTACGTGTATTACGACCACGAGGTGTACACGAGGTGTAGCGCTATACGGGCTTGTCCCTAGCTTGTCGATATCTCCCCCAGCGCTAGCGGCGTTAAGAGGTCTGAACAGGCGGTGGATTTATGAATTTCACAGGCGGATATTGGATTTCTTCCGATATTTCTGTATTTAACGATGCTTAGGTTCGGATATTACCACACAAGCCCTATTTCAATACATATTCAATAATATTGATCAATATAGATGTATTCGGCTACTTTCCCGAAACTGGTCTTGGGCTTTAAAAAGTAAATAAGGGGTTCACTTACAAAAATGGGAACAGCATAAAGTAAATGCAATTAGATAATTATATTTAAATTATATTATTGATTGTATTTTGCTGGGATTATAGGGAGCTCGCTGATCATTATTAAAGGGTACCACCACCCAAAAATAAAATTCTTATTAAAGAAAGGTAACATCTTTAGTATTCCATTCCATCAACAAGTTCACAAAAATATGTTTCCAGAAAAAATTTATATTTGGAAAACGCATCACCATTCATGCGGTCTGAATTGCGAAGACTAATGTGTGCAGAGCGAACGAATCGCCCTGGATTCTATTGTCTACAAACGTACGCGTGAATAGCATTGGCGCACTCGCAAATGTTTGGCCCGTAAGGAACCAGGAAATAGCAGTGGTTCCGTAAGTGGTGGGAATTGAATTGCTTTGTTTATGAATGACACAACCCTTTGCAAAATGTTGGGTATCTATTTGATATCACAAAACGGTACCAAAACATATAATAATGTGTTGTTCTTTGCCTGGTGGTCCTCTTTAAGGTTTTGTGTTTTCTCCTCTCTTTAGTTGAATGTGACAGCTTTCTATATTGTTAATCAATTGTGTGTTTAGGTTGGAATCAAAAGGAGCAGATATACTGGAAGGGGTGTCTGATGTATGGAGTTGGCGAGTTGGGTGCGGTTCGTTATTCCGAAGGATCGTTATTCCAAAGGTTCGTTATTCTGAAGGTTCGTTATTCCAAACACACACATTTCGTATACCTGAGGGTTCGTTAATCCGAAAATGAAATAGGGTTCGTTAATCCGAACATTTGTTGCATCAGTCCGAAGTTTTGTTATTTCGAAGGTTCGATATTCCGAAGGTTCGTTATTCCGAAGGTTCGTTTATCCGAAAATGAAATCGGGTTCGATATTCCGAAAATGAAATGAGGTTCGTTAGTCCGAAAATGCAACAGGGTTCGTTAATCCGACAATGATATAATAATAATTATATATTACATTTATATAGCGCTTAATACAATGTTTCTAAGCGCATTATTATTACCTTTGGTCATTAGGTACAGGTCAAACAAGCACAATTATCTTGCGCACCGTCTCAACTCCCTGGGGAGCATACTAGCCCAGCTGCCCAACGGGCGCTGAGGGCTAATTAACACCCGACCAAGTACCCATGTATACTCCTGGGTAGAGAGAAGCAATGTGGATTAATTGTCTTGCTGAAGGACAAACGGAGTGGGCAGGGTTCGAACTCGGGATCTCGAGATCGGAAAGCGCGGCTCTACCAATCTTGCCACACCACGTTCGTATTGGACCTTTCGGATTAACGAACCTCAATTTATTTTCGGATAAACGAACCTCATTTCATTTTTGGATTAACGAACCTCTTTTCATTTTCGGATAAACGAACCCAATTTCATTTTCGGATTAACGAACCTTCGGAATAACGAACCTTCGGAATAACCGAACCTTCGGAATAACAAACCTTCGGAATAATGAGCTATAATATAACCGGCGAGTGTAGGATTGTGTGACTGTGTGATCAGTGCTTTGGTGGGAATTGGGGGGGGGGGGGGGTATTCATTGGCTTGGTGGGGTGGGGTGGGGGGGGGGGTTAAGGAGTCGTGAGTGAGTACCATTACTGTGTGTGTGTGTGTGTGTGTGTGTGTGTGTGTGTCGCTTAAACGTTTTCTTTGGGGATAACATTTAGGATGATTATTGTTGTAGATCAGTAGGAGGAAGGCTTATATTTTCATGTGATTATGATATTAATAAGATGGATTTAAAAGAAGTATCACCCTTTTAATATGTAACCATTTTGAAAGTCTGGCAATAGAATAGTGTATACACTTTGAAAATAAAAAGATTAATTAAATTTCATTTAATAAAGACATATTTGTTTAGGAAAAAGAATACTCTATGATTTATTTATTTCAACTAGATATAATACTTAGTCAAGTGTCTGATATAATGTTTACTAGTAGTCTGAGAAATGTTGCTCACTTTTTTTGACGGATTATTATAAATTCATTGTATTTTTGGTGCATTACAACATCAATGGAAAGATGGTACAATACTGTTATGAGCGATTGTATTCATTTATTATATTTTTAATAACATCTCTTTATTTAATAAGTATTTTAACAAAACGTCACATGCACAATTTTTTATAAAAAATGGTTTGAAACCAGTCAGTTTTTAGAAAGCGCCCTTTTGAGTTTTAACGGCTCTTTTATTCAAAGAAAAACCAATATTAGCCAAATTATATCTTTACAGAAAGTTGAAATCATAGAGAATATGAAAATATTACTTTCCAAGTACTCGCACATCCAAAAATTGAAAACAAAAATGATCATATTAAACACTGCCTCAAAACCCCCAATCCAGCGACGAGCGGAGTCAGTACTAGCTGTGTGTGTTGTAGTGACGTCACCATAGGGGTTATCCAATAGGAAGCTTCGGTATCTACCACGTAATATACCGGAATTATACCCCTTTATACCGAGGATTCCGTGGTTGTTTAAACTATTTTCTATACAATTATGGTGGTTTAAACTTTTTGAACTAATAAAATAACAATTTATATTCGTTGTAAAGTTATTCTTTTATTCATTAATGTGTCTGATAAAGTAAAAATAGGTAAATGAATCACCTAGTCTGTGAGTTGAATCATACTCGCCGGCGGCATGCATGATACGTACAGAGCCTCGACCGTATGGCAAGCCGTTTTAACATTTATTCCTATTTCTTGATATCAAGAATTGAATTCTTGATATCAAGAATTCGACTTCTTGATATCAAGAATTCATTTCTTGATATCAAGAATTCATTTCTTGATATCAAGAATTACCATTGCTTTACAACAGAAAATCATTTCTTGATATCAAGAATTAATTTCTTGATATCAAGAAATCAATTCTTGATATCAAGAATTCATTTCTTGATATCAAGAAATCAATTCTTGATATCAAGAATTCATTTCTTGATATCAAGAATTCAATTCTTGATATCAAAAAATAGAATTCATGATATCAAGAATTCAATTCGTATTTCGAACGCAAGACTATTGCAATAATTATTTTGATATCGAGCGCAAAAGTAATGCAAAAATTCACAATTGATTTCGAGCGCAAAAGTAATGCAGAAATCCATTCTGATTTCGTGCTCAAAAGTTGTGCCAAATTCATTGTGATTCGATTTCGAACGCAAAAGTTGTGCACGAATGAATCCTGCCTGAGTGGTGCGGTGTCGAAAGTCAACGTATCGCGAAAATTCAACTAATGCAAGAATTCATGTTGCCAGTTTGCAGTGCATTTACTGTCTCTGTGATATTCCTTGTAGAAAATTTTCATTTCATACTGTTTGAACATATGTTTTTTAGACCATTGATTAATGTTACATTGCAAATGTTGGATGTGATTTTCCAGTTTAATTACTTGTTATAAAACACGCGTCTTTCAAAAACGTCAAACGGCAACATATCAAGAAATCATTTCGTGATATGTTGCCAATAGACAATGTGCAAACCTGTAGCAAAGATTACCCCGTGTGTAATAATATATTCACGTGTTTACTGCGCAATTTATTTCAAAATATTTTTGATCACGTCACTTAAAATAATACTGTCCGATCTGATCATTTTCAGCAAAAAGACATCTAAATTGACTTACAAAACACGCATTGTAAAAATGATAAATTGGCAACATATCAAGAATTCATGCGGAACTAATGAATTTGTGATATGTTGCCAAATTGTGCATTTACAATGCGTATTTTGTAAGTCTTTTTAGGAGTTATTTTGCTTTAAAAATATCACATCTGACGTTACTATTTCAACTAAAATACAAGTATATTTTACAATTGATCATTCAGAAAAACACGTGGACATATTTATTGCACAAGAGACAATCTTTACAACAGGTTTACGCAATGTTTATTGGCAACATATCACGAAATGATAAAAACGCACGTGGCCGATATTTGGGCTCAGACTGCAGCAGTTATGTTTACTTAGGCTCTAGGGCGGTGTGTACACAGCTCTATGGTGTGTGTTCACAAAGCACGTCCTGAATCTGGACTAGAGACTGCGGCAGTTTTGTGAATAGGCTCTAGCGCGAGTCGTATAGGGCGGTGTGTACATGGTGTGTGTTTACAAAGCACTTCCTGAATCTGGACTAGACACCGCACCGCTCAGGAGGAAATCGTGCAATACTTTTGCGTTCGAAATCAGAATGTAATCCTGCTCAAATCTTGCGTTCGAAATCAGAATGTAATCCTGCTCAAATCTTGCGTTCGAAATCAGAATGTAATCCTGCTCAAATCTTGCGTTCGATATCCAAATTAATTCTTGATATCAAGAATTGATTTCTTGATATCAAGAATCGAATTCTTGATATCAAAAAATAAATTCTTGATATCAAGAAATGAATTCTTGATATCAAGAAATCGAATTCTTGATATCACGAAATGAATTCTTGATATCAAGAAATCGAATTCTTGATATCAAGAATTGAATTCTTGATATCAAGATTTACCATTGGTTAACAACAGAAAATTATTTCTTGATATCAAGAATTAGAATTCTTGATATCAAGAATTCGAATTCTTGATATCAAGAAATGAATTCTTGATATCAAGAATTGAATTCTTGATATCAAGAAATGAATTCTTGATATCAAGAATTGATTTCTTGATATCAAGAAATGAATTTTTGATATCAAGAAATGATTTTCTGTTGTAAAGCAATGGTAATTCCTGATATCAATAATTGAATTCTTGATATCAAGAAATGAATTCTTGATATCAAGAAGTCGAATTCTTGATATCAAGAATTGAATTCTTGATATCAAGAAATAGGAATAAATGTTAAAACGGCTTGCCATACGACCGTGCGCGATACGGTGGACAATATGCATGCAATATATAGCGGTTAGTGCAGTGTATGTAGCTCGTTTCAATTCAGCTCGCGTTAGTGAGTAAGTGCACTCACTATACGTGCCTTCGCAGTTGTTGCGATCGCAAGAACACGTGACAAAATTCTAGTACGGAAGTAGATTCACGATCAGCTCTTCCATTGACTAACACGGGATTTTATTCTCAAATCAATTCGCACAGGATGCGATATTTGGCAGAGATTTTCTTTTATCCAAGTATTATTTGTAAGGTAAGAAACCAACGTTTATGATCCTGTATTTTTATAACGATCCTTCAACAAATAAACCTTATAAAACGACGTTAAGTCGGCTAATAAGAGTGGGGCCCTGCCCAGTCCCATCTGTTAAAATGTGTGTGGAGTGCATGTGTGTGCCCGTATTTTGCGTCGGTGACTTGCCTTTTCCAGCTGCCAAACACTCCCAAATGTGCTTTAAAATTAAACCTATGCTTCATGGTTTCATACATCTGAGACATTCATTTGGTTAATTAATTTCTACCTAAAACACGTGTTTAGCAGTTGGAAAAGTAAAGTCACCGACGCAAAATACGTGCACTCACACACATTTGAACAGATGGGACTGGGCAGGGCCCCACTCTTATTAGCCGACGTAACGTCGTTTTATAAGGTTTATTTGTTGAAGGATCGTTATAAAAATACAGGATCGTAAACGTTGGTTTCTTACCTTACAAATAATACTTGGATAAAAGAAAATCTCTGCCAAATATCAGATCCTGTGCGAGATTAATAATGTTGATTTGAGAACAAAATCCCGCGTTAGTCTATGGAAGAGCTGATCGTGAATCTACTTCCGTACTAGAATTTTGTCACGTGTTCTTGCGATCGCAACAACTGCGAAGGCACGTATTATCAGCGCATTTTTTTGGTGCTGTTTTTGCAGGTAATATTGTTCTCGTATTTGTTTTAAAAGCCCTACAAACATGTAAGTAAAATAAGAGATAGTCTAGAATAGGTGTGATCGTAATAATCTTGCATTTTCGTTCCTTTTTGGAGCTTTTTAAAAGTGCAATTACTTACTAGGCAGTCATGGCAGTTGGCGCGGCAGCTCAGCTAGGTAGCTAGAGCACAGTCTGTCTCGCGGGGCTGGGCCGCTGAAACTCTAGTGCGGGTTCCGTATCATTCAACTGACGGGCATTTTTTTTTTCGAGGCACGTTCAATTTGCGTCTCTCAATTTGTCAAACAAATCTCTAATTTTGGGAAAATAACCACTCATTCGGTAAAATATGTACTTTTACACTAACATTGGGCAATTTTCTAGATTTTTGTTTCTTCATTTCCGATGTTGCAAAACGAGCGAGCGATGGCTGTTGTAAACAAAATACTGCACGCAAAATGATGTATACCGCGATATAAGCAGAGAATTCACCCCCTCGTTATACCTTAGCGGCGAGATCGGGGTGAATTTGAGCCTGGTTTGGAGGGTGAGTTTTTCTTATTTTCAATTTCGATTTAAAAATATTTTTAAAAATTCAAAAAATCTGAATTTCTCGAGGCTTGTAAAGTACAAGATTACCTTCACAATCATACCAAATTCGACTCAATTTATAATCAATGAGCAAAATCTTTAATGATAACAGGCTATATATTTAGTCGTTTGTAATTTGTTATACCTTTCAAGCATGGTGGAGTTATAACTATTAGTTTGTAATGTAATGGTGCAGGTTTTGGTTACTTAAATTAAGTTTGACCATAACTGTACTTTCTTTACCAAAACTCCCTTTAAAGCTGAAGAGTGCAAGAATGTGTAAATAAATCCGTTGAGGGCGATATACGGCACAGAGCTGTCTATAAATGTTTACATGTACGTCGCTGATACGGTACCATCGATGTACGGCACAGAGCACAGAAAGAAAATTATCGAAGTATGGATGGATTTCATACAATAAAGTCTTCTTCTCCTTTCTTTCTCCCTCTCCTCCGAAATTACATCTACTTCATTTGTTTTCTTCTGATTCTTCTTATTCTTATTTGGATTCCTCCCCCTCCTATATTTCCTCCTCCTCTATGTCTTCACCCCACCGTCTCCGTATAAACAGTTCTTCATTATTACTTAACATATTCCATGGTTACAAAATGACACAAACAGACGAAGAATTGTCTTCTTCCAACTGAAAACCATGCTGAAAATTGCCGCCATCCATTGCAAACGCCATTCCTCCTCCGTTCATGGGCGACGCTCCAACGCCGTTCGCGTTGACATTATTAACGACGCCATCAGCAGCGTCATTGTTCGGCGTCGTTTCAGCGCTGGGCGTCGTTTTCTTCTTCTTCTTCTCACTCCCGCTTTTGGCAGAACCACTTTCACTCTCCGAGTCGGATGATCCGGAATATGAACCGCTACTGTCAGATCCGGATGAACTGTATTCAGATGAACTGGAATCCGAGTCAGAATCCGAATCTGAATCCGATTCCGAATCACTGGAATAGGAACTTGTGAAGCCAACAGACGATCTGAGTATAAATTAGATGCAGAAATGAAAGAAATAAAGCAATTAATACAAGAAATTAATACAGAAATACGTACCCGTGGTTTTGAATTGAAAATATTTGCTATTCTTATATTTAAAAAAAATCAATGGTTCAATTACATAATATGCTATACGTCGACAATCGCTCCGCTATTGATGTAATAAACTTAAAAAGTTGTATAGCCATAACCAAAGATATTAACCCTTAAGGCCCTTTATTATTACTTTCACTCAAACGAGAACGCAACACTCGAAGCAAATGTTGAAATGAAATATTAATTACGCATGGTAATCTTATTACGATTTACAAATCGTCTGAACGGTAACAATCGATAAAATAGATGGGGATGAATATGACGTGACATTTTAGATCGAACAATGAGGTAATTTGGACTTTACGAACATTACAACCAAATATTACTAATCAATCCTTTTCGTCCATGTACTATACATTTTGGCAACTAAATAATTATGTTTAGCTGGATTTTCATAATCATAATACCATTTAACTTGAGAGTTCAATCTTGTTCCTTTGCTATTTTGTCAACTTAATTCCACATGATGTTATCAGGGAGATGAATCTACCTTCGTCTGCTGCTGGTCGAGGCCCGTCTGCTACTTTTCGAGTCCCGCCGACTACTCTTTGAGCTCCTCCTGGCCATAACGGTCGACCTCTCCCACTCCTTCAGCCCACTGCCTCCCCGTGACAACCGCCTCATGATCTCGGCGCCCTCCACGCCGTGCGGGTTGACGTATTCCATATCGGGGATAGGCGCGTACGCGAAGGAGGCTCGGCTGCTATGGCGCGACTCGGGCGCTACCGAGCCGCGCCGACTGGATACCGAAGCGCGCCGACTTGACACTGACGCGCGCCGACTGGAAACCGAAGCACGCCGACTGGAAACAGATGCTCGACGACTGGACACCGAGTCCTTACGACTCGCTGACGAAGATCGCCTTTGGTGGCTTCGACTTGCGCTCGACGATCTTCGTCGGCGGTGATCACTATACCCGCCGTCGCTTACATCGTTGATGGAGCGCGTGGTAACAAGGTTGTCGCGATCGCTTGTGACCGATGCCCTCGGTTTGTAGCGTCCACTCCACGGCATGCCCTGCGCGATGTCCTCCACCGTAGAGAAGCGGACGCTTTGACCTGGAGAAATGCTATCGCGGGAACTCAACGCTGACGACGCTTTTCTCCTGATGATGGGCGGCGTTGGTGGTCGGTCGGAGTCTATCTTGCGAACGACGCTTACGCGACGCACCTGCGGATAGCCCTCATACGTGTCACTCAGACTGGAATCTTTCTTGGACAGTCTGCGCTCCAGGGATCGGCCTCCGCGGGAGAACTCACGATTCGAACTGTATCCTGACTCGGATGACGCTTTATTGACGCTGGCGCGCCGAAGATCGAGCTTGCCGCTGCTACCGGCGCGTCGCAGCGTCGGTGAAGCTCCGGCGCTGTCGTAATTCATCGGAAGACGGTCGAATGAGTTGAAGCGGGTCAGTCGCCTGCCCGTCCGCTGTCTGGCATCATGATCTTGTGCGGCCACAGCGTTGTTATACAGCTGCATGAAGCGCATCTGTTGTTCGTAGTCAAAATCCATGATTATTGAACTTGTTTCCAAAATGCAGTCGTTTAGATCATTCCTGTTCAACCGTCGGGTGCATATGATTGTGTCAGCTAAGCCCAACACGATTTGGTTATCGATTCTTTAGTGATAACAATTTGTATGCAACGTCACAGTTGGTGTTTTCCTGCCTGAAATAACAAAGAAAATGAAAGGAAAGATGTTTAAGGCTATTAAAGGCTTAGATACTCTTGTCTGGCTTTTGACACATGTTTCTTGCTAATCATATCGCTTGACGATGCACTCTTAGGCGTCACAGATTATTAGGTCACCCGGGGTAGAGGCGGGCACCTTACATGATTAAAGATTGACCAACTGAAGGTATATACTATAGCGGTCAGTCTCTAAACAATTAGCTACACAGTAAAAAAAAATTAAACAACTTTTTAAACAACCAAAAACGCTGTTTAAGCCGGTCCCTCTAACAACGTTGTTTAAAATTTTGAACAACCAAGATCTGGTTGTTCAAAATTTTAAACAATGTTGTTAGAGGGACCGGCTTAAAAAGCCAAAAATGCTGTTTAAGCCGGTCCCTCTAACAACATTGTTTAGAATTTTGAACAACCAACATCTGTTAGAGGGACCGGCTTAAACAGCGTTTTGGGTTGTTTAAAAAGTTGTTTAATTTTGTTTTAATGTGTAAGTCAAGTTCGCATCTGCAACTGGTCGTTCCCCCCCCCCCCCCCCCCCCCCCCCCCCCATTGTTCCCCATGAGTTGGTCTCTAAACAACATTTACCAGTGGGCCAAATTATCCAAGTCTTAAAGAAGTTTTAGGTCGCTTTCTCAGTTCCAAAAATAAGCAGCCCCACCCACATCCCTTCGCAGTCTGACTCTGATTCGTCATTTTCCCCCTTACCCAGTCTGAGCAAGTTCAGATCCATACCAAAACTTTTGTTGTTAAACCGTGGTTTAAACCTATTGTCAAATTCGGTCAGTGAAGAACCGATGTTCACGTAGATTAAACCACAAACGACTTTAAAAATCAATAATTGAGCGAATTTTCTTATTAGGGGGTATTCATGAACTTCAAGCCACAAAGGTATGATGTACCGTAAAAAGGAACATCGCGGGGTTATACCTTGCCGTTGAAAGCAGATCTTTTTTCATTCACCACATTTTAAGAAAAAAGACATGCAATTAGTGGTTCACATTGTGATTGCCATGTCAAATACATGGTCGATGATATAACATGGCGTGATATGCAACGCTGTCAAAATAATAATGTTGGCCATATTCTGCTATGTGGATATATTGCGTCCTAAGCATCTTTTAGTAGATGGAACTGACGCATTACAATATCTCTTTTTTATTTGTATTATTTATTATTTGTATTTTTCTATTATTATTATTATTATTATTATTATTATTATTATTATTATTATTATTATTATTATTATTATTATTATAAGCTTAGAAGTCGCCTTAGGGCGAATATGCGTGCTATAAAACAGGACGTTAGGGGGAAAGTGTCGTTAAGGGGAAACATACCTTTCGCCCTAACGTTTCACCCACTGTTTTATAGCCCTTCCTGCTAGTTTTATCATGTGCTACTTTGTTTCCACCAAAACAACACCCTGAGGGCGTAATATGAGTCGATTATACTATACCCCCATGTCAACAGAAGGAGATATCCACATGATAAAATGATGCTCTTATATGTTGAATGCTATAAAACTGCGCCTTAGGGGGAAACACGGTTTTTCGATGTTATTTTCTTAATTTGGGATTATGTCTAGATTATCTGACTTGAAACATCATTTTGAAACCAAAATACTCCTTACTGCCAAATCTGGTGATATGAGAGTATTTACTTAATTTTTAAGCTTAGTTTGTACCAAAATGACCCCTCTATTTCTGTCAACTTTCCAAAATAATACTTTCCAAAAAATAATAATCGCTATTCGCGCATGCGCAGTAAGATACGACATTCGGCCGACCGTTTTCACGAACTCGTCCGAAAATGAGGCAAAGTCTTTAGAATAAGAAGATGATTTCTGGAATCATTCCAGCATAAATCGTAAGTATGTTTGTTTATTCATAACATTTAGTTCATGTATTTTACGTTCAGTTGTGGGTTTTGTTATGTTTGTGTGTTTTTATCATCTTAATTTAATCCGAACCTCGGAAATCCGAAACCGTCGCACCATGTTTAAAAATCCCAGTCCCATGCATGTATTTTTATGTCCTGTTTAACCAAGAAATCCGTCTGCTCAATTCGATAGAGAAACCATCCTTTTAACTATTAGTATTACGGTATCCCTCTAGTAAACTAGCATGTTCATTTTACTAATGAAATGGTGGAGATTCTTTTAAGATTGCCGATCAGATGACCACGCTAGAGAGAAGAATTGTTTTTTTTTTAATCTAAGAAGTAAGAACGGCCCCTTGAAAGTGAAACAGAGGAATTCGGTAACGCGTTACTTACTGATTTCGGTTTACGTGATAGTACCAGTGGCAAATCGCCAATCCTAACAATTGATTTGACATGGACATGGTCACTCATGCCTCATGGTCATGGACTGTTTGTTATTATACTTCATTTTCTTTCATAACTTTATATAACCATGATTACAAGAGCACTGTTTCTCGATAAATTGTGAATAGTGAACAAAAAATTTGATTTGAAAATGAAATGCCTTTTGTCTTTTGAAATCGAAGAATGTGGCATATATTTATGGACCATTTACTTTGTAGATGTGGAATGTGGCTTTTTTATTTTTTATTGTGCAGTCTATTTTTTAGGTAAAACATTTGGCTATATCGTGGTTTGGTTTAGTCCATTAATGCAGCATGCTGTTAACTTAACCCCTTGTCTTGTACATGTAGTTGTAGGGGTGGGTTTAGTCCCCCGCCCCCGGGGGACTCCAATTTTCACAGCACCAAACTTACGGCAATTTCGATGGATTTCTCGGTCTACTAATCTTGAATAGATTTCCTTTGTTTACGATGCGAAACTCGATTTGAAAGCAGGGATTTCTTGGGTTTTCTTTCCAATGGCACGCGTTTTCCCATAGAAACAATAATCACGGATATGGACAAGTATCATGATGACATATAGAGCTTTGCCAATTTCGTAATCGCAATAGCAAGATCACTAAATCAGTACTTAGTAAAACCATAAACTATAATATTTAGACAGATTTATAACTCGACTCCCTTTACTTACTCGTTAAATTAGGCTCCATCCTGTACAAACCTATGGATCGCCTTCCATAGAGTTGTACATGGCGGAGCCTATATTCGAGAGTTAGTATAGAGTTGAACTTCGCCAACTCTCTTTACTTACTCGTGAAATTAGGCTCCGCCCTGTACAAACCTATGGATCGCCTTCCATAGAGTTGTACAGGGCGGAGCATTCATTCACGAGTAAGTAAAGAGAGTAGAAAACTTTAACATTGATTTTCATAATTACTTGTTGCAGTTTTTTACAGTGTCGGGGAGAGTGAGAGCGAGATATTGAGCAATGTTTTGCAGGAGTGTCTCCCATTCAAGCATCTTTTTTTTGCTAAATGGTTTTGCACCGGTATAGCAATCCTGAGGTCTTGAGTTCAATTCCCGTCAAAGCCTATTTTGCTTTGCTCACGTTCAATCAATTATAATGCTTCAATTCAATTCTTCAATAACATATGTTTGTTATAATTTGTATCCTTTTTGGTGTGCCAAGGAAGTGCTCAAGCTTTCAAGTGTTACAACAAGTGTTGAAACTGCAAGTGCTGCAAGGCTATATAGAGCTCCAAGAGACCAAGACCCAAGGTAATTTGTTTAATTTGTGATGATTGCAACATATTTTTTCCATAACTAGTAATTCTAGAGAACGCCAGCGTTCTAGGTCCAGCTAATACTGCCCCCGAATTACACATTTTATGTGCACGATAATTGTGCGTAAAATAATACGTATGATACAGTACGTACCACCGATGAGCGCATAAATATGTGATACAACTTTGGGGTAGATAAAAATGATGATTTTTCGCTCCATTCCGCATCAAAATGAGTGATTTATGCACCTCCTCGACTTCTGTCTCCATTCAAGCAGAGTTCAAGTACCACGCACGCCGAATAGATGGCAGATTTGATGCGCATGTGTGGTCATAGTCATACTTAGCACTGTGCACACCTACGAGGTTGCCTAGCTGGAATGTTCCCCAGGGAGTGGACAATGTGCACTTTGTGCACTGAATTGAGTGCAGTATGTATCAGATGTCCGGGGTAAAAATGTTGATGCGCTGCAAGTGTCGAAAGGAGGAACGTGCTCTATATAAGAAGCCACAGTTATTTTTTGTATAATATTTTAATTTAAACCTGCTGTCCTATATGTGACCTTACACCACAAAACGACTGTTATGTCGCTGTGATAGTTTATCTTTTTATTAGCTAAAATTGTTCAAAATATGAAATTTAGGATTTTGGTATTTTCTGAATAGGCATATTTTAATTTAGCTTCTGTAACATTTTGAGCGTCGGAAATCATGTTTAAATATTATGTTTCCATCTAATAAATGTGATCTTATTATAGCGCTTTAATGGAAACTGATCTTTTAAATGGCCTGTATCTCCCTTATTTCAAAAATGCACCAGCCATATTCCAAATCCTTGGCATTCATGTTGAAAGGGTTTGCTTAGTCCAAATATGACAAATTGTATAACATTTTAAAGGTAATTGCTTCTATTTTAATGTTATATGAAAATCAGCAAAATCAGTTTTCCCGACTTATTGGTCGTTTTGTGGTGTAAGGTCACATATCATGTTGAATGAACAGTACCATGTGCACATGATATCCGTAGGTATGCATACAGATTAAAATTATGTGGATGTGGCGTGGCAATATTGGTAGAGTGCACGCTTTTCGATCATGAGATCCCGAGTTCAAACCCTGCCCACTGCGTTTGTCCTTCAGCAAGACAATTTATCCACGATTGCTGCTCTCTACCCAGGTGTATAAATGGGGACCCGGTAGGAGGTGAAAGCCTTTATGTGAACGATCTTCTTGAGCCCATGAGCACTTGGAAGGAATGCTCCCCAGGGAGTGGAGATGGTGCACACAATGTTTACTGTTTTGCATTGTATCCTATGACTGGGGGTAATTAATATTATAATTGTAAAGCGCTTAGAGATGATTATATTATCAATCATATTAGGCGCTATATAAATCAAAACATTATTTATTATTTATTATTGTATATTACCCCTGCAGTAAGGAGACCTTCTGTGTCCCGTCCCGGTGACCATCTCTACTCACATCCAGTACAGACACATACAATTGCCTTCAATCACGACCATTCAGTGTTGTATTTTGGCCTTCCATTTCTCACTCTATATCACTCTCACAGTGAGAAGACATCAACTGCAAGTCCACCTGACCAACCTGCTATGTCCCATCCTGGGTGATCATGTCTACTCACATCAAGTACAGTCAATCCTAGGTGTGCCCATGCTCATGGACCCCTTTAAAGTGCCTCCAAGTCCGACAATCCAGGTTAGTATTATATTATGTAGCCCAGGAGAATGTAACGCAATTTATGTACTTGTGTGTTGGATTAAAAAATAAAACTTTTCAATTTGTTCCAACATTTAACGTGACATGTTCAACAAGTCATGTCGGAATACAATTTAATTAAACATGTATTTCCCTAAATAGTTATTAAAATAGTCAATTTCATTATCAACAGTAAATATGCAAATTTGTTCTTTAGTTGTAACTTGTAATGTTAAAGGGGTATTCCGGGCCTGATAAAACCATTCGTTATTTGAATTAGCAGAACAAGACTGAGGAATAATTGGTGAAAATTTGATCAAAATCGGACAAGAAACACAGGAGTTATATCTATTTGAAAATCATGTAGTAATGAGCGATCGTTTCAAAATTGCCGCCATATGCAACATCATTCACGAGCAACTCGCCATGGCTTTAGTACATGAAAATGCACGTATTTCTCATTTTCGTTGCTAAAAATTAATTTTTCTCTGCTTGTTTTCACGAATTCATAGAAGAATGTCGATGGGCCTAACCTCATTGGAATTTGTAAGCTAATAAATTTGCTTTGTTATGAAGAAAATAATGGCTGCAGCTCGCAAGTGACGTCACGATCGATAGGAATTGCGAACGATACTAAAAATGGGAGCACAGTTCATCTGGTCATATCTTTTTTATTACTCTACCGTTTTGGCTCAGATTTTCGATCATGATTCTTCATATTCACCTCATTTTATAGCAAACATCACATTTCTGGGGTGGAATTCCCCTTTAATTGCATTGTTAGGGTTATTCATGTTGTTTGAATTCATACTGTTTTTTGCAATTTGTAATTGAACAGAAAAAAAACAATTCCAAAACTTAATTAACCTGTTCCCTTCGAGATTCTGAAATCAACCCACCCGGTTCCCGTAGTCAATGGGTTAAAAGGATTTGCAATTTGGATTTGTACAAGGCCATGTATGGAAGGAATACTCCCCAGGGAGTGCAGATGGTGCACACAATGTGTGCTGGTTTACATTGTATCCTATGACCGGGGTAATGATATCATTGCAAAGCGCTTAGAGATGATTATCAATCATATTAGGCGCTATATAAATCAAGTGTATTATTATTATTATGTATAACTATTCAGTTTTATTTGTTTATCCCTTTTCTCTTTAGGTCCTGAAGGCAGACATGAGGAAGACGTTATCGCTGACCAATTGACAGGTGTCGCTCCTACCCCACTTCCTGCATCTTCACAGCATCATCATCCCTAACTGGAGGGGAGAGAAAGATGTTGAGCTCACAGCACCAGACCCCCCTATATTCAGTAGGACTCTTAAGCTGCTGGGTATGGAGGAAGAGCGTGATCCTATAAAATACCTGGGGCATGGGGGATGAAGTAGTAAAACCCATCTGCTTTTCCTCCATCTTACTTCATCATCACCATCGTTGACTATAAAGGGAGGGAAATAAGTTGGTAAAAGATCTGCAATATTAGGCCACAAGAGATACGAGAACTCGAATCTATGAGTGTATTCAAATCGCACTTGAAGACCCACTATTTCCCTCTGTAATTAATTGTTAAGTGAACATTAAGTATTTGATTGTATAATTGTATTTGTTATGTTTTTGTATTAGCGCTATGATACCTGCATGAATAGCATACTTTAAATGACAATTATTATTATTATTATTATTATTGAGCTTGTGGCATCAGACCAACCTATCTTCAGTAGGACTCTAAAGCTGCTGGGGCTAGATAATAAGGAAGAACATGGTTGTAAAAAAATACCTCAAGCATTGAAGATGAGTAGCAAAATCCCCAAGCTATGTGGGGCCCCACACTTATTCCATAATTTTGAACCAGCCGTAAAAATAAATTAGGTTTTGGTTACTGAAATTCAGTTTGACCAAAACTGTACTCTCCTTACCAGAACTCAACTATCCCTTTAAGCTGTTATCAATGGATGATTTGTAAATCAATGAAAACCAAGTGTTCCAAGTGATTTGCCCATCTAAATTTTCCTCTATATCTTCATGAAAAATTTGTTTGAAACTGGTGTATTTTTTTTTTATAGAGATATATACAATGCTAATGGCTCGTTCTTAAAGGGATAGTTGAGTTCTGGTAAGGAGAGTACAGTTTTGGTCAAACTGAATTTTAGTAACCAAAACCTGCATAGTTACATTACAAACTAATATAACTCGAAAGGAATACAACATTACAAATGACTTAGTAAAGATCCTGTTATCATTCAAAAGAGCCGTTAAAACTCAAGAGGGCGCTCTCTAAACACTCATCGGTTTGAACCATTTTGACTCAATTATTGTGCATGTGATGTTTCGATGAAATAGTGATTAGATAGCGAGGTAATCAACCACCCTTTAAATAGCTATTTTGTAACTTGTTTAAAAGAGGAAGCATTTTTATGCCTCCGTAACGAAGTTGCCGGATGCATTATGTTTTCGGGTTGTCTGTCCGTCCGTCCGTACGTATGTCCGTCTGTACGTCCCGTTCTCGTAATCGCGTTATCTCAAGAACGGATTGACAGATTCTGACCAAACTTGGTATATGTATGTATCTTGGGGGGACAATAAACTGATTAGATTTTGGGGGTCATGAGGTCAAAGGTCAAGGTCACTAATAGCTCATAATTGTGATACGTCAAGATCTAAAAGACAGAGTACCATAAAAATTGAGTTGACAGAATTCAATGTACATGTTGATTTGGGCTTGATAAATTGCGTAATGGCGGAGGCATCATTTTCGACTGCACGCAGTCGAAGATCCATCTAGTTTTTTTTTTTTACAGCTGGTTCAAAATTATCGAATGAGTGTGGGGCCCCACATTAATAAATGGCCATGTTTATGGATATTTCAGCCATTTCTGAACCGATTCTGATCAAATAAAGTTTATTCTGCATTAAAATATTATGCTCTTTCAAATTTTACACTCAGTTTTTCATTATCTCACAAAAAATAATTGTATGTAGCGCCCTCTCTACCAAAACTCAACTATCCCTTTAAGTAATGACGATGAACAGGTTTGGATATGTTCCCTATATTCAACACTACTCATTAATCTCTGCAATACCCCTAAACTGGAAAGCAGTTATAAGGCATAATTTCATTGAAAATGCTGGAGAACCTTTTGATGAATGATTTGATCTCTTTCTACAAGTTAAAAGAACCACAAAATGTTGATATACCATGTTTGTTAAAGAGCATTGCTCACCAATTTCTGATTTAAATCAGCAACATGTGATTATTACTTGTTCATTTACATTGGTATACTTACTGAAACATTCTATAATACATGTACATGTATTGATACATTCTGTAATACATGTATTAATACACTCTGTAATACATGTATTACATTAATTTGTCTATATGTCTATATTTGTCTATATGTAAAGAAGTTGATTATTAGTCTTTTGCATTCAGATATTTAAAGCATTTGGTTGGTGAAGGAAGCTGGGAGTTTTGCAAGTAAATGTACATGTAGTTTTAATATGAGAGAGTGCAGGCAATCATACAAAATAATCCCACTTAAAACAAAAAATCAAGTAGATTTTGGTTAAGATAAAAACTCTTTATGTCTTGATTTGTAACTTAGACTTTGGGAAAAAGAGGATTTATTCCTTTCTCGAACATTTCTGAGTGAAATCTTACAGACCAACTAATTAGCAAACAACGACTGTCATAATAGGTACATTAACTCAGCGCTGGATTGCCCGTTAACCCATTGAGAACGAAGACCACATATTTATTCCTAAGAGGAAATAAATCTCTATTGTATCAACAAATTGGCAATAGAGGAAACTTGATGTTTTGTGTAGACAAAATAAAATATGCACATTTGGCAATCCTGTCCAATCTTAAACGTTGCCAATTTGCACCTAAAATAGTGATCTTCAATCTGTTTATGTTGCCAATTTGACAATTCTCAGATTATTTTGCCTAAAATAATTCCTACAATGTATGAGCCGTCGCAACATTTAACTGTGACAAATGAGGGCTCATATTTTGCAATACACTTTTCTTTTTCTTTTGGTACATAATTCAGAACCCTTTCGTGATGTTTTGTCAGTTACCCAGTTGTGCGCGTTCTGTCCAATTAGATTTGCACATTTTTGAACGCGAGATCTGTGGATTATAATTGGCTGCGTCTCTTTCCGCGGTAGGGTTCCGGTATATATGCTAGCTTGTGAAGGTCCAGATCACATTTTTAGCCACACTATACTTGCTAGTGCACTTAAATTATCTTTATTATTATCTTGACTTATTGATTATTTGATATAGGGTTGATACATTTCTCTGAATTATTCTATTTTGATATTCTCTAAAAAGTTATTATATTTGATTTTCTATTACACTTTCTTACTATTACGCTGAATTATTTATTCAAATTATATACTATGTTACTATTGAAATATGAATTTAAATAATTGCATTCTAATGTCTCCTAGGAACTGGCAGATTACAATGTACTTGATATCGCACTTAAATTTATATTACTATTATCTGGAGCTATTATTAGATATACTACTTTGAATTATTTCATTTTGATATTAATTATTTCAAGAAGCTACAGGGAAACCCCGTTATAACGAGGTAGTCAGGACTATCAAATGACGTGTACAATCACCCCCCCCCCCCCCCCCCCCCGGTTTTAGGGAAGGATATATATTTTTCTGTATGTATCTGTATACGAGTGGGAAAGAAAACATTAGTTGTATGAGCTAAGACTTGTTAATTCTAACGTTAACAGTCATTTATACATCCATTTTCAATTTTCGCTGCGCTTTGCGCACGAACAGATTATCTCATAACTTCACCATAATAGCCAGTATCTCAGTTTGTTGTGTAACTTGCGTATGGTCTTGGGTGAGTATTTTTTTCTGTATACCGGGCCACGTAGTTCCAGTGTAGGCTGGCATTGCTCTGGCTGCTTGTGTGACGTGCAGATTGCACCATTTCAAGTATATTATATTGGTCTAGTGTGCAACAACACATGGAAGATATAAAATAATTTCCTTATATAAGTTGCACGGGCAGCCAGGCTACAACATGATAAGTATCAAAATTTACTTAAGTCATGAGAATATTGCGCAGGGAATGAAATAATGAGCAAAAAACGTCTCTGAATGTAATTCCGTTATGGTGGAATTGCCCATATGTTCAAATCTTATTATATTACCAGAGGTAATGTGTGATATTTTACCACTTGGCAGTGTACATGTAATACAATTTTACTCAAATGTAAAGTTCAAGTATGGATTAGCTACTGATTACATTGACCATATTCCAACACTGCTTATTCAGAAGAGTGACCGTTGAACATCAATGCATATGAAAGTACAATATTCAATTACTCTCATGCACAAGTTGGGGTAAATCATTGTAATATATGCTCCCCAGGGAGTGGAGATGGTACACACAATGTGTGCTGGTTTACATTGTATCCTATGACCGGGGGTAATATTATCATTGTAAAGCGCTTAGAGATGATTATCAATCATATTAGGCGCTATATAAATCAAAACATTATTATTATAATTATTAATAAAGTTTGCAGGCTACTTTGTGTGAAATGACAAGTAGTTGTTTTCAGATTATTGTGTAACCAAAGACATTAATTTCATATCAAGAAACAGGTTGCTGCCTTTAAAGATGAGTCACATGAACTTTTGTCTCTGTAAATTGATTGAGGAATGAATGTGAAGATTTTGGGTTTATCTTTGTTATTTCATAAATTATCAATGCATTCATAGTACATGTAGCACATTTTGTTTGATTGTTACAATGTATCTTGTCCATACCAGAGTACTTTCAGACTGAATTTTCTTTTAAAATTTGAATTGTATTAATTTTGTCCACTCTGGAAGAAAACTGTGTCATCTATTATTCAATGATATATTATCATTATTTTTTTTGGTCCCAGAATATTAAGATAGTTTATAGTTCTGAAATGAATCATTTTGATATTCCTGGTTGTGTGTCTTGTTATTCCAACATTTAACAAAATGATGTATCACATCATGACATCTTGCATTGAATTAAAAAAAAAAGAAATATTAACTACTTTGGTGTGTATTTACATATATACTCCGCAAAAAAAGAAACTGGACACTAAAGTGTACATGATCATATATCAAATTAAAGGGAATTTAGTCCTCTACATGCATGGTATAACTTAAAGGTGTAATCGTTCATGCATGAAATGCCATGGTCAATTAACAATAGCAAGGTCTGTTTTCAAAAATAGCAAAACAATGAGGGACCACACCATTCGACTGAAATGATAGTAAGCGTTTCACTTAAAACAAGATGAGCGGGGCAACGAAATTATGACATTATTCAACTTTATTGTTATGAACAAACTCTGGAAATACAAATTTGTCAATAAAAAAGGGCCAGGTTAAGAGAGCATTATCATACTGGTTTGTATTAGAGGCATGAAGCTTGTCTATTTCATGTGTCCCCTGCAATTTTAACCACATTTACCTAGAGAAATGGCATGTTAAAGACTGCCCAACTGTTTGACCAAGGGTGACTTCAGGTTTTGAAGATCTTTGGACTACAGTAGAATTCTTGAGAAGAATTTATACCATTTTCATGCTGAAATAAGGGCACAAACTGTGGTTTTGAATAATAAAGGTTTGCCATGGAATTCCCCATGTTGTTACTTTTTGATTAAAATAACACCTATAACGTTCACAATTTGTCTTAATTTATACTCATTATTGAGATGAAGATACAAAAAGTCAAATTTGTAATGAAAAAATATGCCATCTCATGAATATAGCGTTTTAGATTATGCTTATCAACATTTATATGGTTGCGTGGATGTTCCATTTTTGCTATTTTTGAAAACAGACCTTGGTGTGGTTAATTGACCGTGACAAGTCATGCATGAATGATTTCATCTGGATTTTATGCGAATATTGAAGAGGGTAATTTTATCTTTAATCTGATATACAATATCATATATTTTATCGTTAATGAATACGAAATATTTGGTCTCATACAAGTGTCCAGTTTCTTTTTTTGCGGAGTATATATGAGTGATCCATCCTTAGCTGATGAAAATGATAATAATGAGCATGATGGTGATGATGATATTGATGATAGTTATGTTGGGATATGATATGATTAACATGGCTATTATGATGATGATGATCATAAGATGGTTTTAATGATATTGATGACTATGATGATCACGATAATGGTTGTTGATGATGATGATGATGATATTGATGATTGGGCTATAATAATATTATACAGATATTGACTGTCTAGAGGGGCAATATAGCATTTGAGATCCTCGAGGGAAGTTATATTTTTGTCGAGGGACATTATATTTTTCCGTAGCGCCTAGCGCTGAGGAAAAAATATAGTATTCCGAGACAATTTCCATCTAAGAGAACTAGGCCTACCCCCTGGAATACCTCTCCTGTTATTATCTATATCTCATGCGTTGATTGCTATGAGAGATACGCATTCGTTTTATGTAAGTTTTTTAGGATTTGGACAATGTAAATAGATCCCTTAGCTACAACATCTTGAAATTACATTTACAATGACAATAATTTAATTTTAAATTCAATTTATTCCATTCTTGAACAGTATTATACTGTTATACAGTATATATAAATAACATTTTCATTACCCGTAAAACTCCGTGTATAAGACGCACTTTTTTTCCGTCGGAAAAATTTCAAAGTGGGGGGTGCGTCTTATACACAGGTATAGCAACAACAAAAACTGTAGTCATGGTGAATGTGTATACACATGGTTTAGGGCATGACAAGAGCTTGTTGTCAGTTGAAGCATTCAGCAAGATATACCCTTTTCTCACACAAAAAATATTGGTTACAGATGTAAAAATTGCAAGTTTATTGAGCAGTAATACTGCTGCTAATGAATATTCATACATTTGTGAGCAGCAGTACTAATTAAGTATGCAATTTTCTAACCAGTGGTTATAAGTTTTGCTCATAATTAGAAATAGTTGTTAGTAAATTTAGAAAATTGCATTATATTTAGTCAGTATTGGTGCTCATGAATATTCATGAATATGAATATGAATATTTATGAGCACCAGTGTTACTGCTCAATAAATGTGCAATTTGTGTACTAACCACTATTTTTATGTGAGAAAATGATGTTGATGAATGCTACATTCAACAATAAGCTATTGTCATGCCCTAGACCAGTGGTATAAGCATTCCAACAGCACTTCAGGGTCTTTAAAAAAAATACAGGGTGTCCCAAAAAAAAAGCTGTGAAAGTTGGGGGTGCGTTTTATACACGGGTGCGTCTTATTCACGGAGTTTTACGGTAATATCAATATAAATTCAAAAGATAAAATGCTCCACCAAAATAGAAACTGTACACTCGTATAAGATTTAATATTTCATATTCATTTACGATAACATCTATGATATTGTATGAACTAAACCCCTTAATCACATAAAAATAAATATTTCAATGTTAAAATTACTTATTTCATAATCAATAAGGAGTTTTAACCCTTTAAATATTGGGGTAGTCTGGGCATAAAAATACGATGCATTAAATATAATCTGAACTGCCCTTTTCTGAAGTTAACATAAACTTAACATAACAGTAATTGATATGGTAAATAATCAAAGCATAACAAAAAATAATTGAAATACATCTTGAGTAAATGTCATTAGGCAATGAAGTAATTTAAATTAAATATCAATTGGGGGCTCCGGTACAGCGCCCCCGCCCCCAACGCCCCTAAACGTAATTTTTGGCCTGGGCTACCCCTCTACTGAATTAGTAATATTGTTTAGTAGGTTTAGTATTTAGCTCTGTGCCAAGAATGGCGCTTTTGTCCGGCAGGTAACGATAATTTCACTAAGCCACCTGACTATAATAACCTATCACCTATTGTGAAATCATTATTATATGAGAGCAAGCGAATTGAAATTAATAAGCTTAATTAAACAAATTATAATTATGTACGTATTACAAGTTTAATATCAATATTTTACCAACATTCAAGGGAGCAAACTGCACCCATTAACATATCGCCACAGTATGATACTGAGATCAATTACTTTCATGGCACAGCATATTACAGAGCATATTACTAATTTCGTAATCTGTATTACAAATACGTCACAGTTACATATACTGACAGAATATAATTTAATTTGATATTACAATGGGAACGGTTATGAAACGTGACATACTGTAATCCAGTGTCGTCGTACCATGTATCTTGCTAAAGGATTATTATTATTTATTTTTTAATCTCAGTTCGTTAGTGTCAACTTTTATAATTCCTTAACTGGCTTGCACACACACCTTGATTTATATTGTTCAATACGTATTATAATGTAGGTAATTTTGTATGTACTGAATTATAATATCATAGTATTTCATCAGGTGATAGTCTGTAGAATCAGCCTTAGTTTACTGAAGTAATTTTATGATAAATCCTCATCCCCGCCGAAGATAATTGATTATTAAGTTATAACCTATATATTAATGAAAAAGATAAGTGTAAGTTAAGGGGATTTCTCCATGACTGCCAATAAGTCAGCATTACCCTTTTTTGTATTGTGCAGTAAGGAGTATTTTGGTTTCAAAATGATGTTTCAAGTCAGATAATCTAGACATAATCCCAAATTAAGAAAATAACATCGAAAAACCCTGTTTCCCCCTAAGGCGCAGTTTTATAGCATTCAACATATAAGAGCATCATTTTTTTCATGTGGATATCTCCTTCTGTTGACATGGGGGTATAGTATAATCGACTCATATTACGCCTTATGGTGTTGTTTTGATGCAAACAAAGTAGCACATGATAAAACTAGCAGGAAGGGCTATAAAACAGTGGTCAATTCGTTAGGGCGAAAGGTATGTTTCCCCTTAACGACACATTCCCCCTAACGTGCTGTTTTATAGCACGCATATTCGCCCTAAGGCGTCTTCTAAGCTTATAACCTATATATTAATTTTTTTTTGTCAGGTTAGTGAAATATGATGCACGTAAGCATCCCTCCCGAACCCTGATTAACCCTGGTCAAAATGGTCATTTTTGGAAATCTGGACATCGAATTTTCAAGAAAATGCAAGTGGCTGGTAACGTGCTAGGAAGACATACTCCTATTTAGTTTGCTGCAACATAAAACAATTATGGGAAAGTCCGATTTTGAAAGAAAAAAAATTTAAAATTAAGAGTACATCATAGTAAACATCCTCTGTGAATTTGAGCCAATTCCAATCATTTTAAAAAAAGTTATGGCCGTTTTCTGTATTATCCACTTGAGAAAATCGTTAAAATTGGCTGGAAAATCTTCTTTTTGCCATATCTCAAGAACCAAATGACCAATTGACACCAAACTCGGTAAATTCATGTATCTAGGGGGATAGATGAAGGGTTGTGATTTTAAGGTCATTTGGTCAAAGATCAAAGGTCACATGTCACAGGTTTCCATTTGCGTGATTTTATATCTGGCAAATGTATGTGTTATAAGATAAGTTATTTTCTCAGCCAATTACTTGTATTATGCAATAAATTATATATATTTCCGTTAAACATGAGTTGCTAATCATTTCTATATGTCTCATTTAGTGACTTCTGCATTCTCAAAACAAAAAAAATGTAAAGGCCGAGACAGGTTTTTTTAAATGTTAAATATTTTCGCGAAAAATTCTTTAATTCACCTGAAATTCACACTGGGGGCTTATAAAGGCATACCGAATAATTGTCCAAGGTTCCAGCAATTGTTTTGTAATAGTCACAGTAAAAAAAACGTCGGAATTAGTAATCTCGAGTATATTGTGTAATATACTTTAAGCGCGCGGTTACTGATTATTAGTAATCTCGAGTATATTGTGTAATATACTTTAAGAGCGCGGTTACTGATTATAATTATTTAGTATCAGTACTATTAGCCGTGTCCGATTTGTAATACAGATTATACAATTATATAATTCGTTCAGTCTACTATAACGTAAAAAATATATAATAAGCTTAGAAGTAGCCTTAAGGCGAATATGCGTGCTATAAAACAGCACGTTAAGGGGAATTTGTCGTTAACTTGGGGGAAACATACCTTTCCCCCTAACGTTATCATGTGCTACTTTGATTGCACCAAAACAACACCCTGAGGGCGTACTAGCTGTCAACAGCACAGAAATACAATATAAATAGGTCAACAGAGCGAGATATTCACATGACAAAATGATGCTCTTATATGTTGAATGCTATAAAACTGCGCCTTAGGGGGAAACACGGTTTTTCGATGTTATTTTCTTAATTTGGGATTATTTGGGATTATATAAATGCGTTTCACGAAGCTCATGACAACTTGTCATCGAAAAAAATTGTTTTAATCTTTTATGGACGAGCCTGAATGTATAATCTGCCAATTGGCAATACAACAAGAAGCCAGCAAGAACCAAATGATGGCCGTAACTCGTAAGTTTTTATCTTATTTTGTGTTTAATGTGTGATTGTGAGTTTGCATGCTATGTCATTCAGCTATTATATGTCATTGTTATCGACCTTACATATTATTTGTTGACAAACTATGTAGAAAATCGTTATATTTCAATGAAACCCTTCGATATTGCACTAGAGCGGTTATCGAGATCGCACCCCGCCGAAACTCTGCGGTGGCTACTATGTCCAAAAACCCGTCTCCCTGGCTATAAACGCGAAATAACATTAAACCTCCTTCACTCCTTGACCTTGTCCTTGCCCTTGATCTTACTCGAGTAAGACTAAACTCTAAAATTTAACACCTTTCTTTGTCATAACTTGCAGCCATGATATGGTAGACTGTCTCTGGTCTACAATTACAAAGAGCATTGTAATTGCCCTTGACCTTGTCAAAGACTTTGACCTTTGTGTCGTGAGTTTGCAGAACGCCAGCCTAATAAATTGTGCTAATACTTTATAGTAATACTAATAGTATACAACTAACGAATGGGCTTCTTGTGATAGTCAAATCTATTACCGAGGTGGGCTCAAAATGATTATTACCCGAAGCGTAGCTGAGGGTAATAGTCATTTTGAGCCCACCGAGGTAATAGATTGCCTATTACAATCAAGCACATTCGTTAGTTGTTTTATATCACTCATCAATATCAGTGATTGTGTTCAGCTTATAGCAAAATAAGTGATAATCTCTGAATATTTCATAAAATCGCTTGTAAATTTTGATATAAAAATCAATCGACATTAATGAAGCCAGTATGAGCCTCCAGAACCACGGCGCATCTAATACGCTTAAAGTCATTGTTATTTTGCGCACACAATCACAAAGACGCAAAACTGAGTGCGCACCAACGCGCTGGCAGTTGCGCACATACGCGATGAATGCGTGCTAGCGCTCCCACGGATGTGCTTATTGGCTGTCTTGGCATTCTTCTTCCCAGGGTGTTAGTTTTTACCAGCAATGTCAATCACGTGACTAGAACGTGTGCGCCATAGAGTACTGCACAAATTTGATCGCGTGTGCATTTTGCTTAAACACATGATCTATGGGACGAACGCGTAACAAACTTTTAGTGTTAATTTTTTGCTAACAGCCCGGTCACATGATTGCGCGGGGATTGCGCGTGTTGTCCAAAACTATCATTTGTCAAATACAATGGTAAAACGATCTTATGAGGGATATAATAATAATTAATAATTTTAATATTATTATAAATTTATATGCCACGAGTATAGCCACTAAACAAGGGTTAGGTACTTAGGTTTATATGTTATAATGGTATAGTATGCAGTTGGGCCTAGTAATACACAATGTTAATTGTTATGTGATGTAAAGTGTAATTGATTAACTTGGCGCTAGATAAAATTGACAATTTTTCGCTCCATTCCAAATCAAAATACGTGATTTCTGCACCACCTCGACTTCTCTCCGAGTCGTATCGCGACTTGTGACGTTGTGTTAATTAGCCTTTGCACTATCATATCAGTGGCAGCACGGCTAGTATGCTCCCCAGGTAGTTGAGATTAAATACCAGTGACAGTGTGTCACTTTAAAAAAACGGCGAGTGCGTCTGCACTCCCATGCAGGATACTCATACTTCACAACTAGCTTGATGCGTTGACTGAAGTAAGCGAACAAAACTAATTCAATATACTAAATCCTAAAATAACGTACAGTCGTACAAGTTGAAGTAGTACTACTAGTAGACAGAAGTACTAGTACACATTTAATTCCTATTTGAGAATTTTAACAGATATGATCATTAGACAACATTCAATGCTAGTGTTATTTCAGTCATAAATTATTGAAATTCTGATGTGTATTTTTATTGTTCTATTATCTCATTCAATTTACAGGAATCAAGCCGAAAATCAAATCTTTCTACAGAAGATATCAAGATTCTTGCTAATTTTGTCAGCGAAAATTATGATGACATATTTGGGAGAGCAGATCGGCCACAGGTAAGCAGGGAAAACAATGAAATATATATATCACTTTATCAGGGACTACTTTTTAAGCCATGCCTGCACAAAAATTGATTTAAGTTAAAGGAAGTTTATTGGGCATGGAATGTCTTCTACAACATCTGTACATTGGACATTAGATATTTAACTTGTATAATTAAATCAACTTTTATAGAGAAAGGCGCAGGATCACGCGAAGTGATGCAGCTTTTTTTTATTAATTAAATTCAAACATAGAGGAAACTGACTAGAAATATTTGAGTGATTAAAAGTGAGCAAAGAAAAATGACCGGTGCTCAAACCATCAAGCCACAAAGACTTTGTATGGTGGGCGTTCCCATGAAACCCTTTTCAATGCTCGATTAGTCAGAAGCTATATAAACTGGGCCAATTGATTTAATTATTCTTGGGATTGGCCCAGTTTATATAGCTTCTGACTAATCGAGCATTGAAAAGGGTTTCATGGGAACGCCCACCATACAAAGTCTTCGTGGCTTGATGGTTTGAGCACCGGTCTAGCAATCCGGCGGTCTCGGGTTCGATTCCCGGCGAAGCCTATTTTTCTTTGCTCACTTTTAATCACTCAAATATTTCTAGTCAGTTTCCTCTATGTTTGAATTTCATTTTTATTAATGTTAACATTGTAAGTGTAACATTTGTATATTTTTCTTGACAGAAATACAAGTTTGATAGTGGCTGAATTGCTGGCCTATTGGAAGTTCTGACCCAAGATCATACATCATGTACCTCTCTCTGTTCATCAGGCCCAACTTCCCAGCCCACTTTCTTGGCCCCAATCTTTGGTAAGAATTAAAAATTTAATGTTTTACATTTACATCACAGTCATACATTTAAATGATAACATACATGGATATTTCCATATATTAGATGATGGTACAGACAGCAGAGATTACCTGTGAACAGTCATTGTTGGATATTTCATAATTCATGTTTGTGTTATATGTATCAAGTCAGACCATTTACATTTATTTGCCAAGGGTTACTTTGCAAGCAAGCCTTCATGAAGTGAGCATGCTAGAATTGTTTTGCAAAATTATGTAAATTTATAAGGGCTCTTTTTGGTATTTGGGGGAGCTAAAGAGCCCTTTGTTCCCCTCTCCTCTCCCATATTTCTTCCTGCATTATGCATATTGAATATAATTATGATACCGCATTGGCTTTTGATTTAAATAGAATATCTCCTTTTTTAATTTCTTTTTAAAATTAGAAATGCTGAGATTCTGGGCACATCACATTGATCTGTCATAAAGACCAGTCATCGCACTTGCAGGTCCATCCATCCAGGCACGCATGTATGTTGAACTTCAGAAGGACAGTCTTCGAAAAGGTGTAGAGGTACATTATTAGAGAGACATTTGACACTTTTGTTATTCTAAACTTTTGTATTTTAGTTAATGGGCAATTCCAAGCAAACGCCGTGACGGTCAGAGGGTGTTTCTCACAATGAAAGTCCAAATAACTCATAAAATCTAAATATCTAGAACCAACTTTTGATATGCATCTGTTACCACTATCCTACCAATAATTTACAATAGGAAAGAAAACCAAAATTCCCAATAAATTATGAATTATGAATATCAATATCTGCCGTAACCCCGTGATGGCAAAAAGACATGGGTTTCTTACATGCTAAGAAACTAAGTAAACTCTGTGAACTACCTGAACATTTTGCACTTTTGTCACATTGATTCTTTGTACTAGACATCAAGCTAGAACATCCAAATAAAAATGTAGAAAAAATCCAAAGTTAATAGTAAATATGATATCATAAATGTATCTATGCACTGTAACGCCGTGACCTCTGAATTGTACATGTTATATATATGGGAGATATTAAAGAGATGAATAATATGATATAATTTTAATGTAGTGATCCAGAATCAATAAAGAACTAGATGAATGGGTGATATAACCAAGATGCTATTAAATGATCATCTGCATGACACAAATTTGCAGCACAGCGCCCTCTATTGATCAAAAAATCTTTTAGGACATAATTGAAATTCTTGTCTATTTCAGAAGTTAGTTAATGGAACCATCAAATATTAAAACCAACATACATACTTAAATGTAACAATGAAATATGAGACCTTTGACATCTGACCTTTGACCTTGTTTCTCAAAATAACATACAAATGTTTAATTTTTGGTCTGCACAGTGCATATTTGCAAGTGATTTGTTTCATGTAACATGATTTCAGAGTTAGTAAATGTTCGTTTTTGAATTGGTAATTATCCGAGTGACCTTTGACCTGTGCCCCAAACAGTTTCAGAAAATTGTCTTTTACCTACAGTACTCTTTCTAACATTGATTCTGGAACTTAATTGTGAGAACAAAAAACAACAATATTTTGACCTGTTGACCTATGACCTCCCATGATCCCATTCCCTAATCAGGTCATATACTTCACTGGACGCATACCAGTATTATTATCATGTTATCCTTCCAAGGATTCTCAAACTATCTTGATAATAATATAATTTTTGCATATTTGTTAGCTATGTGACCTTTGACCTTTGACCTTTGACCTCATGGACCAAAATCATATCCAATAATCCGTACCTCTAAATACATGGATTGTACAAAGTTTGAACGAAATCCATCCAACGATTCTTGAGATATTGCAAAAAAAAGAACACTGATGTACAGATGCACATACAGACAGACGGACGTACAACCCATACACATACATGACTCGGGTAACTTTGAGATGGAAACATTATCAACTGACCCTATTCATATAATTATAGCATGAGCAATGCCCAAGCATACCTACAAAAATTATCTTACACTATTTGATTATGTCTACTGTGTTATGTCAATGGGAATCCAGTAGGTAGCGTCACGGCGTTACACAAAACGTAACGCCGTGACCAAATTGATATTGATTATATTAATAAGTGGTAAAAGATAATGCTGCTATTCAGCATGCATATTATAGCCCTATGGGCTAATACAGAGAAAACAAAAAATTATTTCATTCCCATTCATATTTTTCCAGAAATATTAAAAATATCTGTTTTTAGTGTAATGCCGTGACATATTGATGACTGTAAATGAGACAGTCACTGAAGCGGAACGAAGAGCGAAAATGACGAAATCAATGTTTATCTGAAAAACTGAAGCAATGATCCTATCAACACTGAAATAAAATTTTATGAAAACTCCTTTTCGCAGTTCTTTTATGCTTACTTTTTAATGGAATGTTTTGTGAAAATAACTGAAAATTAATTTATGCTATATATTAACAATAAAATAATAGTTTACAATTTTTTTTTTCAAAAACAAAATGCATTTTTGGAAAGTTCAATCTTTTAGCTTTCATTTGATACCAAATTTGTTATGGTACAACGAATTTGAAAATTCAGTGGTTATGTCAATGTTTGCTTGGAATTGCCCTAATACAATACACGATTTTATTCTATAAGCTCAGAATTTGTGTCAGATAACAGGATTAAAATGCTATGCTGAACATGTACAAATACATGTTCTCTATTGCCTAGTCCCAGACGTTCATTTAAATGTTTGTTATTAATTTGGCCGTTTATAACGAGGTAAATTTGAAAGTCCTAGTTGAATTTAGTTGAATTTAACAAAGATTATCATTCACTTTATACAACCCTGTTCCTTATTTGCTTTTTCTTTTGTTAAATTTTTTATTTTGTAGCTTGTTTGTTATTTTGTTTAATAATAATTATTTTTAGTTAAACCAATCATTGACAAGTGTCCACAAATTATTTATTCTATAAAAAAAATATTGTGAACTGTAGGAGATTATGATAATGAGCAATTTCTTGGATAATATCCAAGGTCATTAGCAGTTTACTTGATCATTCCATACAGTCTTCCAAGATATGCTAGACTAAAATTAATAAAGCGGCAGGGTGATATCTTTATGAATTGCATAGTTAACATGCAAAATGTTGAGCTCGCTCTTTCCTTTGTCTGCTGATTGCATTTAATGGGCACTATTTTGTTTATTTTTTCTTCATCTGCAGATACTGGCCACTGCTGTGCAACCTCAGGACATAACTGGATGGGATGAGCTTGTAGGGACTCGCTTCACAGTCTGAACATCAGACTAGCCATGCATGTACAACAAACCATCGATACCAGCTTGGTAACTCATCCACTTCAGAGGAAAAGCTAGACCGATGTTAACAAAACAACTTGGAACCACTTCCTTACTCTGGCCTAGCGTTTACTTTCGCCCAGATAACTGTCTCTTTGTTCCAAGCTCTCTTCATGTCAGGTACATTGACTTTTGGCAAAACATCACTACTCTCTTTCTACCTCTCATCCAAAGAACACCTTCGCCTTCTACCTCCTCTTTGACATCGCCATGTGCAGTTACCATCTGACTCACATGGGCATCGACAACCATGGATTGTAAACAGGGCTACAATCCATGCCTCACTCACACACCTGTAATAGGGGAGAATCTGCCGACCAACATGGCCAAGCCTGCTTACGGTAAGCTTCTCCACATATTTTGTGAATTTACTTTATCAGTATTTTGGTTACTGTTCTATTCATTCAGCATTGGTTCGGAAAACATTTTGGCTGGGGTCTATGCCTGCTAGATGTATACCAAAAAAGTCTTGAACACGTTGGAAAAAGTATAATTTAAGCATCAATTATTGATGGATCAGTCTTGTGTAAGGTTAGAAAGAGTTCTTGAAAAAGAAATATGGAACCCTTGAATTAAATCCTATGCTTGATTTTGTATCACGAACAGATAAATATATTATCACTGATCATTGCTTTGTCATCATTAATTCTATATGAGCGGTTAACATCATCAGGGTGCCCCTAGTCGACTCTACTGTGCGCCACAAGTGTCTAATGACAGATGTGCTCGTGCTATAAATTTATAGTTATTATTAGTATTATTATATGCTTTTTATAGGCTCATTTACATTGTAATTGTGCAAATTTACATCTGATTTTAATTTTACTTTGACAAATTAATTACTTTACAGATGTGCCGCATGCTCCAAGCAAGCCACAAGTCACTGCCGTTAACGCAACCTCAGTGACCCTCAAGTGGCGACCACCAACAGAAGACGGTGGCTCTCCGATCACTGGCTACGTCGTCCAGAAGAAGGAGCGACTTGCCCTTCGTTGGACGCCGGTGAACTCCACTCCGACCTCCGACCACCGAGGCCATCTTCACGGTCACCGGACTCATGGAGAAGTCTGAGTACGAGTTCAGGGTGGTAACTGAGAACAAGAGAGGATTTGGACAGCCCAGCGAGTCGACCGAGTCTGTGCTGGTCAAGCCTCCATATGGTAAGGCCATAAAATGGACCTTATTTTGCTCACAAAAGTGAGTAATGTGATACAATGCTAATGATAAGTGCTTATGTACAAAAGTACCAAGTAAGAAATATGGAACCCTTGAATTAAATCCTATGCTTGATTTTGTATCACGAACAGATAAATATATTATCACTGATCATTGCTTTGTCATCATTAATTCTATATGAGCGGTTAACATCATCAGGGTGCCCCTAGTCGACTCTACTGTGCGCCACAAGTGTCTAATGACAGATGTGCTCGCGCTATAAATTTATAGTTATTATTAGTATTATTATATGCTTTTTATAGGGTCAATTACATTGTAATTGTGCAAATTTACATCAGATTTTAATTTTACTTTGACAAATTAATTACTTTATAGATGTGCCGCATGCTCCAAGCAAGCCACAAGTCACTGCCGTTAACGCAACCTCAGTGACCCTCAAGTGGCGACCACCAACAGAAGACAGTGGCTCTCCGATCACTGGCTACTTCGTCCAGAAGGAGCGACTTGCCCTTCGCTGGACGCCGGTGAACTCCACTCCAACCACCGAGGCCATCTTCACGGTCACCGGACTCATGGAGAAGTCTGAGTACGTCATATTAAGCGCTATATCAAGCTAATATTATTATTATTGGAAATATATTGCAATTTGTATATAGCGTGTGGTGAATGGGGATTGCCTCATATGCAAGGATGCTTCAGTGACTAATGTTTTTAAACAATTTAAATTTGCATTATTTAAGCTCAGTAGTCCAAATTCTATTTAATATCCCCACTCATCAATACTTAATCACCTGACTGTTGATATATTCCAGATATTCCTGGTAAACCATCCGCACCCAAGGTCACGGACATCTGCAAGACAACCATCACCCTGCAGTGGAGCCCTCCAGAATCTGACGGAGGCGCGCGCATCACCAACTACATCGTGGAGAAGAAGGAGGCCATGGGATTCCGCTGGATGCCCGCCACGACGCAGAATATCCTCAACCCCGAGTTCACCGTCCAAGACCTGAAGGAAGGAGCTCAGTACGAGTTCAGGGTACTGGCTGAAAACAAGGCTGGTTTTGGTCCACCTAGCGATCCCTCAGTCTCCGTCATTGCCAAAGCAAAATATGGTGAGTTTTTTTGACCTCCTTTGTTATTTTTAGTTAACCCTTGTGGGATCCTGGTGGACTATCCACAAAGTCCGTGGGGATTGTACAATAACGGGAAAAGGTTAAAAGTAGACTGTTATTTGAATTAATCATAAGTTTAGAATAAACAATATAGTCTCTAGTCTACAGATTTGGCAAAAAATGTAGAGGCGTTGAAATAAATAAGAGAGAACAACTGTAATTCATACTTCATAATATGATAATGGTCCTATTTCAATGCAGTAGATTTATAAAGCCTACAGGAACTTTTAGAGCATGTATCAACTTTAAGAAAATTGAGAAATCCAGTAGGGAATAGATTGATTCATCTTACGTTCTTTGTCATTACTCAGGTGTGCCTACCATGCCTGGAGAACCAAGCATCTCAAACATCGGTGCCAAGTCAGTGACAGTGAGCTGGACACCCCCGTCATCAGATGAAGGCAGCCCGATCACAGGTTATATCGTGAAACGCGCCGACCGCTTCTCTACCCGCTGGGTGCCGATCAACACGCAGCCAACCAAGGATACAAGGATGGAGGTAATACCATTCAACGAACACGCCGATTCTCTCGGCACACGGCTGAGTGCACACTAACAATGGCGCGCCTCGTTGAACGATATGAAAGGCAGTACGTGCGATCTATCAAGCACTGGCTCGGTAAAAATTGACAAAAAAGAGAACCTGACATGGTGTCACTCACAGCGCCCTAAAACAAAAACTACACGACCAAATTGACTGTTCTTGGTATCGTTGTTCATTTGAAAAGACACCCTATCCGATGGACACAATACATTTGTTACTATAATTCGGGAAGTGCCCCGTTCCGTTTTTTTTTGGGCCACCCTGTATACAATGCTAATGGCTCGTTCTTAAGTTATGATGATGAACAGGTTCGGATATGTTCCCTATATTCAATACTACTCATTAATTTCTGCAATACCCCTTAACTGGAAAGCAGGAAAGCAGTTATGAGGCATAATTTCATTGAAAATGCTGGAGAACGTTCTGATGAACGATTTGATCTCTTTCTACAAGTTAAAAGAACCACAACATTTTGATATACCATGTTTGTTAAAGAGCATTGCTCACCAATTTCTGATTTAAATCAGCAACATGTGATTATTACTTGTTCATTTACATTTCAGTTGTGTGGTATACTTACTGAAACATTCTGTAATACATGTATTGATACATTCTGTATATATATTTCTTCGCACGGAGTAAAATTATATTAAAGGGGACCACCGGGCAAATAACAACACATTACTACATGTTTTGGTACCGTTTTGTGATATCAAATAGATACCTAACATTTTGCAAAGGGTTGAGTAGTTCATAAACAAAGCAATTCATTTCCACCACTTACGGAACCACTACTATTTCCTGGTTCCTGGTTTGCGAGTGCGCCAATTCTACTCACGCGTACGTTTGTAGGCAATATAATTCCGAGCGATTCGCTTGCTGCACCCGCGGTAGTCTACACAATTCAGACCGCATAAACGCATGCTTTAGAATGGTGATGCGGTTTCCATTTTTTTTCTTTTTTCTGCAAACATATGTTTGTGAACTTGTTGATGGAATGGAATACTAAAGATGTTACCTTTCTATTATACAAATATTAGTTTTGGGTGGTGGTACCCTTTAATAAGAGAAATGTCTTTTGAAATTACTACTCCAAAACATAGATCAGAGTGAGTGAAATATTCATTCATTATCCTATTAACTATCAACCATTCATTCAGGTCTTTCCAAAAAGAGATCACTGTTACGGTACACATTTAAGAAAAAGATGAGTAATTGTTTGTAAATATGAATGTTGCAACAGTTACACATTGGGGACGATTTTACTCCTATCTTAAATACAAATTTGTTTGTTGAGATTATCCTATGAAGAAATTTGTATTGAAAGTTCCTTAAAGGGTACCACCACCCAAAAATCATATTCTTATTAAAGATTTATAGGTAACATCTGGAGTATTCCATTACATCAACAAGTTCACAAAAATATGTTTCCAGAAGAAAAAAAAATACTTGGAAACGCATCACCATTCTAAAGCATGCGTTCATGCGGTCTGAATTACGCAGACTGCTATGTGTGCGGTGAATTGCAACGTGTGCAGAGCGAATGAATCGCCCGGGAATCTATCGTTTACAAACGTGCGCGTGAATAGCTGCATTAGCGCACTCGCAAATGGTTGGCCCGTATGGAACCAGTAAATAGCAGTGGTTCTGTAAGTGGTGGAAATTAATTGCTTTGTTTATGAATTACACAACCCCTTGCAAAATGTTGGGTATCTATTTGATATCACAAAACGGTACCAAAACATATAATGAATAGCTGCATTAGCGCACTCGCAAATGGTTGGCCCGTATGGAACCAGTAAATAGCAGTGGTTCCGTAAGTGGTGGAAATTAATTGCTTTGTTCTATTTGATATCACAAAACGGTACCAAAACATATAATAATGTGTTGTTCTTTGCCTGGTGGTCCCCTTTAAGCTGTTATCAATGGATGATTTGTAAATCAATGAAAACCGAGTGTTCCAAGTGATTTGCCCATCTAAATTTCCCTCTATATCTTCATGAGAAATTTGTTTGAAAATGGTGTAATTGTTTTGAGAGATATATACAATGCTAATGGCTCGTTCTTAAGTTATGATGAACAGGTTCGGATAAGTTCCCTATATTCAATACTACTCATTAATTTCTGCAATACCCCTAAACTGGAAAGCAGTTATGAGGCATAATTTCATTGAAAATGCTGGAGAACGTTCTGATGAACGATTTGATCTCTTTCTACAAGTTAAAAGAACCACAACATTTTGATATACCATGTTTGTTAAAGAGCATTGCTCACCAATTTCTGATTTAAATCGGGAACATGTGATTATTACTTGTTCATTTACATTTCAGTTGTGTGGTATACTTACTGAAACAGTCTGTAATACATGTATTGATACATTCTGTAATACATGTATTAATACACTCTGTAATACATGTATTACATTAATTTTAGATAGCCACTTGTCTATAAGTAAAGAAGTCGATTATTAGTCTTTTGCGTTGACATATTTAAAGCATTTTGTTGGTGAAGGAAGCTGGGAGTTTTGCAAGTACATGTAGTTTTAATATGAGAGAGTGCAGGCAATCATACAAAATAATCCCACTTAATAACCAAATAAATCAAGTAAATTTTGGTTAAGATAAAAACTCTTTATGTCTTGATTTGTAACTTAGACTTTGGGAAAAAGGGGATTTATTCCTTTTCTCGAACATTTCTGAGTGAAATCTTACAGACCAACAAATTAGAAAACGACTGTCATAATAGGTACATTTGTACTCAGCGATGGATTCCCCTTTAACCCATTGAGAACGAAGACCACATTATATTTATTGCTAAAAGGAAATAAATCTCTATTGTATCATCAAATTGGCAATAGAAGAAACTTGATGTTTTGTGTAGACAAAATAAAATATGCACATTTGGCAATCCTTTCCAATCTAAAACATTGCCAATTTGCACCTAAAATAATGATCTTCAATCTGTTTATGTTGCCAATTTGAGAATTCTCAGATTATTTTGCCTAAAATAATTCCTACAATGTATGAGCCGTCGCAACATTTAACTGTGACAAATGAGGGCTCATATTTTGCAGTATACTTTTCTCTTTCTTTTGGTACATAATTCAGAACCCTTTTGTGATGTTTTTGTCAGTTACCCAGTTGTGCGCGTTCTGTCCAATTAGATTTGCACATTTTTGAACGCGAGATCTGTGGATTATAATTGGCTGCGTCTCTTTCCGCGGTAGGGTTCTGGTATATGCTAGCTTGTGAAGGTCCAGATCACATTGTTAGCCACAGTATACTTGCTAGTGCACTTAAATTATCTTTATTATTATCTTGACTTATTGATTATTTGATACATTACTCTGAATTATTCTATTTTGATATTCTCTAAAAAGTTATTATATTTGATTTTCTATTACACTTTCTTACTATTACGCTGAATTATTTATTCAAATTATATACTATGTTACTATTGAAATATGAATTTAAATAATTGCATTCTAATGTCACCTAGGAACTGGCAGATTACAATGTACTTGATATCGCACTTAAATTATTATTACTATTATCTGGAGCTATTATTAGATATATATATTATATTATATTTTACTTTCCATTACACTTACTTACTATTACGCTGAATTATTTATCCAAATTATATACTATGTTGAAATATGATTCTCAATAATTTAATTTTAATGTTGTTCATTATACTATTTTACTGCCCTGCGCTGGCAATTATATGCCAGTGTCCTGGGTTATGTATTTCTTTTTATTTTGTTGACGAATTTTGACTAATAAAGTGATGATTTTAAAAACCTATAAGGTTCTTGATAATGTTTTTTAATTAGGTGCTCTCTATTCAAGCTGTGCTTTTAGAGATGTTCACCTCCAATTATATTGTTTTGTTAATGTTTGTTACTGAAAATATTTGGAAATATATGTTGTATTGAACTTGAACTTAAACTAAATGCCAAGTGTAGGCCTACTTATTGTTCTCCCTGTCATGATCGAAGGGGAAATATGAGATGCATTGTCACTATAGAGGGAAATATTTATTTATTTATTTATTTTGGTATACATTTCAAACTGATCAGCAGCAGTGCTGAAAGGATCAGTGTACATTGAACTTCAAAACATACATACTATAAATAATACAATATAATTGAAATATAAACATGCATTATTGTCACTAAGAGGGGAAATATGAACTTATAATTCCCCTTTGTCACTTTTCACTAAGAGGGGAAATATGAACTTATTATTCCCCTTAAGCCTGGCGCAGACAGAGCCGACTCGACCCGATCCGACTGGTTTTAATCAGGCTAGAGTTGGGCCCGGTCGGTCGGAGCAGATTTATCGTGTTGAATCGGCCCCAACTGGCATCCGACTGTCTCTCGACTGGCAAAATATGTGTCGCGAGGCACTGAAAACTGAGCCGATCGGAATGACAACCAGTCGAGTCGGCTCTGTCTGCGCCGGGCATTATGGTCACTTTTCACTAAGAGGGGAAATATGAACTTATTATTCCCCTTAAGCCTGGCGCAGACAGAGCCGACTCGACCCGATCCGACTGGTTTTAATCAGGCTAGAGTTGGGCCCGGTCGGTCGGAGCAGATTTATCGTGTTGAATCGGCCCCAACTGGCATCCGACTGTCTCTCGACTGGCAAAATATGTGTCGCGAGGCACTGAAAACTGAGCCGATCGGAATGACAACCAGTCGAGTCGGCTCTGTCTGCGCCGGGCATTATGGTCACTTTTCACTAAGAGGGGAAATATGAACTTATTATTCCCCTTATGGTCACTTTTCACTAAGAGGGGAAATATGAAATTATTCTCAAGTTCAACTGTTCAAGTTCAGTTTATTTCACATCACATTAAAAATACATCAAAATATACATCAAAATATATATACATAGGGAACAGTATAGAAAACAGTATTCAAGAGTATAAACAAACATCTAAAACATCTACACACAGCTTTACAAGGACATGATAAAATCATAATAATAAGCCGTAGAGGATGTGAGGGAAAGGCAAAGGCCATTGGCCTGTCAAGGCCTTTTCCCTTTTTTAAACTACAACTTATTGAAATAAATATCAAAATTAATTACAAAAACACACGTAAAAAGCAGACGTTTAAATTATGGATCTATTGTAATAACGTATAATTCAATAATCCTTTATACTTCCTTTTAAAATTACCTAGAGTTGGACACTGTTCGAGTTCATCAGGCAAATCATTCCACACTATCGCACCTTGATAACTAATAATTGATCTAGAACATTTATATTTACAGAACGGAGTATATATTTTATGTGAGTTCCTTGTTTTATACACATTTACATCCCTATTATATTTAAAATATCCATCAAAAAGGGGAGGTAATAATTTTTTGAAATATGAATACATAAAACATGCAGTCTGCAATTTATTTATGTCATATACATTTAATATTTTCAATTTCAAAAATAAATCATGTGTATGTGCTAAATAATGTGATTTAGTAATCGCACGGACAGCCCTTTTCTGTAATAAAAACAATCTATTCAATAAATAAAATGAGCAATTGCCCCATACAATATTACAATAACTTAAATGTGATAAAACCATACTATTATATATATTCACTAAAATTCGCAAAGGCAAAATATATTTCAAATTATTTAATACTCCAACTATTCTCGAAATATTTAAAGAAATATAACTAATATGCTCATTCCAACTTAATTTTTCATCTATAAATACACCAAGAAATTTAGTACATTTTACTTGCTTTATTACAACCCCATTTAATTGAATATTTATCAAATCTTCATTAATATCTAAATGATGTGGTCTAAATATTATATAACATGTTTTACTGTAATTAATTTGGAGTCTATTAGCTATAAACCATGATTGCACTTTACCCATTTCTACATTAATTACATCATTTAAATGTTCTAAATCTTTACCCGACACATATAGGCTAGTATCATCAGCAAACAAAAGTACAGATAAAACATCACTTACATATTGCAAATCATTAACATAAAGCAAAAACAAAAGAGGTCCCAGGTTAGATCCCTGAGGTACACCAACAGAAATATTTCTATACTGTGAATTATGACCATCTATACATACATACTGTGTCCTATTACTTAAATAACTTTGAAACCATTTTAATGCGATACCTCTTATTCCGTAAAAATTAAGTTTTTGTAATAAAATAGAATGATCAATACAATCAAATGCCTTTGACAAATCTAAAAAAAGTCCTATAACTGTTTCTTTTTGCTCAAAGGCTTTGGCAAGTTTATCTGTAAAATCAATGAGGGCATGATTAGTACTATATCCTTTTCTAAATCCAAATTGTTTACTGTATAAAATATTGTGTTTATCAACAAAATGTATCAATTTATTGTATACAATCCTGCTAGTAAGGTCTTCATGTACAGATAGGCCGGTTCTCTTCAGATTTCTCTTCACTTTCATGATTTCGATTTTTTTTCTTGTAGGAGCACAGCTTGATGAGAATGGGTCTCGGCTTAGATGTCTTGTTTCCACTTCCAGGACCCGAGACACGAGGCTTCCCCGATCTATGGCTGCTTTCGATGTCATCCGGCGAGAGTGAGCAGGGAAGGTTTGAATTGAGCGCTTGGATGACAGCTCGGTCAGTGTTTTCTCCGACCGCTTCTGGAACCCCATACAGCCTGATGGAGTTCCGTCGATTATGTTGTTCTGCATCATGTAACGTGTTCTGCATGGCATCGATGTGGTCTTTCATCTCGCCGACTGATTTTGACAAGGCTTTCACTTCTTGGGCTTTCTCATCTAGTGAGTTCTGCATGGTTAGTAGAATTCCATCATGATTTTCAAGTCTATTTTCGGTTTCTAAGATGCGTTTAGAGAGATGTTCCTTCACTTCAACGATTGTGTTTGCGACAATCTTTGCTACACAATTCTGTAGTAGATTTGTGAAGTCAGTATCCTGTAGTAGTTGTTTTATAAAACCCCGAGAAATCAGACTGCGCACAGTTCAAGCTTGGTTTTGACTTGTCTGATTTCTTTTGGCTTGAGGGTTGTTTTTTTGAAGACTTTTTCCCTTTAATCTTCTGGCTTGTGGATGCAGATGCAGTTCGTTTTGATGTTCTTGTGTTTGCACTTGCAGGTGTATTCATGATTTCAGTTTCAACATCGTAAGAATCGTCAAGATTTGTTGTCACATTAACAGTGTCGGCCATGATGATCAATATTAAAAGTTTATTCAAATGCAAACGGACGTAAATTCATATCATACGAGTCAACTGAAAAAACATGCACTTTGCGTGATCAACGTATTGTATTGCAATATACATGTACGTACTAACTCACGATGTAGTGTGTGGGACTACGTAGGTCGGCTGGCAGCTAGTCGGTGTCATTATTCAGTTCATTATTCAGCTTAAAAATCAAGATTCATGATATTCGTTACCGTAGATGCTCCAACCAAGCTAACTCATAACTCCTTGCTCCAACCAGGCCATTGAAGATGGTGTTAAGACGTTGTTTAGAGCATTTCCTTGATGATATATAAACATTCCCCTTAAAGATAGTGCTTGGTTTTCCTTAAGGGGAAATATAAACATTATTCCCCTTAACGATCGGCCTAGTGCTTGGTTTTCCTTAAGGGGAAATATAAACATTCCCCTTAACGTCTTCCTAGTGCTTGGTTTTCCTTAAGGGGAATTTTTCAAGCAACCAAAATAATTATGTTTGTTATGTTCATTCTGAATCTCAAACAAATATTTCAGAATTGTGCATATAATCAAATAGTATCTAATTCATGAAGAACATATGGAAATATGATGGTTAATTGTCTTAAATCAGCAAATTTCTTAAATTCCCCCTAAGGTCGATTTTTATAGCATTCGCCCTAAGGATGGTTCTAACGTTATTATTATTATTATTGTTATAATTATTATTATTATTATTATTATTATTATTATTATTATTATTATTATTATTATTATTATTATTATTATTATTATTATCATTATTATTAGTAGTAGTAGTTGTATTATTATTATTATTATTATCATTAATGTTATCATTATTATGAATATTATTATTATTACTATTACTATCATTATCATTATTATTATTTTTTGGTTTTTGTATTATCATTATTGATTGTATATGATCATTATTATGACCAATACATTTCTTGTTGTAAGGCCCGATAGAGTGTATTTTTTTAATGACATAACATTTGTTTTTTAAATTTTGAGGCATTGATTCAAATCATTCATTGATCATGTTGAAATTCAGACTAACTATATGCCGCAGATGTTTATTATGGTATAATATAATCATAGTTTTCAACATTTAATTCGCGTTAATTAAGTCATCATTAGTTATTTAGTTCACAACGTTCATTCGATCCATCATAATCTTGTCATCAGTTACTGTAATCCTTAGAATTAATCAAACATATAACATGTTGGAGTGTCATTTTTTAACTCATGTCGAGTTCGGGGAAACATATCTATGATATCTTAATATTATCACAAAAGATTGTGTTCATTTGTATCTTCTCTATTCGTCGTATACAATTTCCTAATTACACCAGTGGATCATCAAAAGAATGATGCTTTAACGTATTTTTATTTGTAAATAGGAATTACAGTTTTCACAAATAACAATATAAATCACGTATAGGTCTGTACAGTTCAGAAATGAAAAGCAAAATAATAAGATAATATTAATTCGATAATGCAATACAAAAATCAAATTGCTTAATCCATTAACATATTCTACTTTTAAATATTTGGAATGAAATTTACAATAGATATGGCTATTTTTAAACAGCGCTATCACATAATTATCACCATTCATTATTTTGACAACACACAACGAGTGCATGACCGTACATGCTATACACTTTTTAGATTTTAAGGATATCATAAATTAACTTTTTATGCGAACTACCAAAGACCTTCATTCAACAAAATCAAAACGATCAATTAAATGGTAAGTCATTATCAAGAATTAGCCATTTATAAGTTATGCCCTGCATTAATTAACGACATAACACGTGCCCGCAAAAGAGGAATTGATTGCATAGTAACGCTAAACGGTTCCCTAACAACCGCATTGGGCAGTAATATTTAATAGGCCTCATCAAGACAATATCACGAACATCGTTCATAGGTCATGTAAGTTACAAGTTAAACTGTTTTCTAGAAATTACAATACATCAAGGTGATCTAGTCATTAATATGCAATTTTGTTAGTGGAAAAGAGATTCAATTTCTCCCCTTTTTTGTTTGCATATGTAAGTTTTTGATAATAGTACGTGTACATTATACGAAAGTCGTGCATATAATACACAAACATACTCTCTTGCGCGCGCAAACGATCGCAATAAAATGTTTTACCTTGTAAGAAATGTGGCTCCAACAATCTCATCTAATTGCCAATTATCATCCAAATTATTCCTCCTATTCCAAAGTAGCATCCTTCATTCCCTTATTTCAAGGATAATTAAACTAGAAAATTACGCCATTTCGAGAAAAAGGGGGAACGTCTCCGGTCTCCAGAATTGTGGCGGAAGTAAATAGTCGTGCAATGGTTTGTTTAGTGTAGCATTGGGGTTTGTATAGTATGTACGTTAGACAACAAAAGAATTAGTGACTTAGTGTTCACCCATGCAGGTAGATCGGTTGGTAAGGGGGGAAGGAGGGGCTGGACGGACAATAAACCTAAGTGATTGATTTGGCAACGTGTAACTTCTAGTCTTATGCAGATATTATATTCCCCTTTGGCGAAAAAAGGTAACAACAAACATATACACTGACTCGGGGCGATTTATTAGGCCCCTAGTAGCAAAATCAAACACTGAACAAAACAATATAATATACTACAAATAAAAATATATATAATTGCGTTTCTCCAAACATTGATTATAATGGTGGTCAATAATATATATTATAATTGTGTATTAATTGGGTGCATTAAAATGAGCTAATAAAACATTACTCCATAGTCTGTGGTATGCACTGTGGTGTTCTAAGACATCCTCCCATTTTCCTGGTCATTGCAATCATACATTATCTTTAGTCGGATATAAAAATGATTTTGATTTTGATTTCATTCCCATCATCATAATAATTGGAAAGAAAAAGAAAAAGAAAATTTCACACATAAAACAATTTTCTGTGACTTAGGTTGTGTTTTACCTACCTCCATGGCCATGTATAATATGATGGCTTTATTGCGTAAAATGTTTCGATTTTAACATACTTGAAATTAAGTATTTACACTTCATAAAATAATAACCAGTCTGTAGTGCACATATTATATACACGACGTAAGCAAACACTCACATCAACATTGCGTTACAAGAGGCACTCACAGAATTTCTTTGAGGACACTTCAATACACACGCAGTTTGTGTATGAATCTTTAGTATTCTGTCGAGTGGTATAACTTGCCACGTGGTCTGCACCCATTTTGATTACTTCCATTTCATTTACTAGCAACAAGAACATATATAATAGATAACTAAAGTGTGACGTCACAACTATAAGTTGCCATAAGTGATGGTTCTAAACAATGTCAGGCAATCCATACATTTCTGACCTATATAGCGGCTGCTATGAACTCAATCGTCATGCGGCTTCAACCCATGCACAACCAACATGTCGAACCAAGGGACGAGTTCAATACTAAATCTGTTCAACTGGACTTACTATTTTGTTTCTATGAACTCTTTCCTGGATGAAGCAAAATCTTCACAATCGTAAGGGACAATTGATTTAGAAGTAAATTACCACAAAATGATGTGTCATCACTAATTCGGTACTCTATGGAGGCTCTAAGGATTAATATTGAGATCATGATTATGATTAGGATAATAGGAGTTTAGTATATTTTTTTTATTAGGCTAGTGTTATGGTTAGGGTTTTGTGTCAAGTTTGGTTTTGGTGAAAAAATAAGTTTCAGGCATCATTTTTTTAATTTTTTTAAAGTAGACAAAAATGAGATCTATAGAGGCGTAGACCAAATGGGTGTAGACCAGTCGAGTATAGACCCTTAAAATCGCAGGGCCCTTCGCAGACCACGTCAGTGACAGATCGATACATCCGCGAACAATAGACATGATAGGATGATTTGCCGTTCACCGGACCAAGACCATTTTTTTTTGCGGCCGAGACCACATGCCGAAATATTTCGAGACCAAAACAATTGCTTTAAATTCCTCTCAGTGGCTCAGTGGGGGGGGGGGGGGGGGGGGGGGTATATGTTAAGAAAATTGAAAATGGATGTATACATTACTTTGTTAACGTTAGAATTAACAGGTCTTAGCTCATACAACTAATGTTTTCTTTCCCACTCGTATACAGATACACAAACAAAATATATATATCCTTCCCTAAAACCTGGGGGGATGATTGTACATGTCACCCCCCCCCCCCCCCCCCCCCACCTTGTGAGGTGGGGGGATGCATCCCCCTCATCCCCCCCCCCCCCCCCCCCCCCCCCCCGTTGTCTACGCCCCTGCTGTAGCGGACAAGCGTCTCTAACTCTTAAAGGGATCTAAATTTAGTAACTTTGTTGACATAACATGTGCAAAAACTGATGAAGGCTTGATGAAATGTGCATTGTTGTGATATGATTTGTCCACTGAGTGATGTGTGAATATTACATTGTATATATAGTAAATGAAGGTAATCATTATGACCAAGTAATGGACGAAAAATAATGCAAAGTGCGATGTTTGCAAATGCATTGCACACACTTTGTGCACAGTTGTAATTTTCCCAGAGAGACTTTCAAAATCGAATGATTCAATCATAAATATCTTTATAACGAAAGAGAAACTGGGAAAGCCGAAACCTGTTCCATGCTCTTATTCTGGTAATACAAATACAACTAGGTATATGTAAGAAGTGCAGCAGCTAGAGTTCTCATTAAAGGGTACCACCACCCACAAATATTATTCTTATTAAAGAAAGGTAACATCTTTAGTATTCCATTCCATCAACAAGTTCACAAAAATATGTTTCCAGAAAAAAATATATAATTGGAAAACGCATCACCATTCTAAAGCACGCGTTCATGCGGTCTGAATTGCGAAGACTAACGGTGTGCAGAGTCATCGCGCTCTGTGCAGAGCGAAGGAATCGCCCGGGATTATATTGTCTACAAACGTACGCGTGAATAGCATTGGCGCACTCGCAAATGTTTGGCCCGTATGGAACCAGGAAATAGTAGTGGTTCCGTAAGTGGTGGAAATTAATTGCTTTGTTTATGAATTACACAAGCCTTTGCAAAATGTTGGGTATCTATTTGATATCACAAAACGATACCAAAACATATAATAATGTGTTGTTCTTTGCCTGGTGGTCCCCTTAATAAGTTTGTTGATGTTGACAATGTTACTAGATCCCTTTAATTCCCTGCAATTTCACTTGTATCAAAATTCGGAGGCATTCCAGAAATGTTGGCGTCCACGGGTCCACGCAGCATATTTTGTATGTTATGTGGCGGAGCTAAAGCGGGGGATGGGGGAGGGGGGGGGGGGGGGGGTGGGGTGGAGGGGTAAATATAATTTCACCTACAGTATGTAGTAGGGCTATAATGGCTGTCAAACTTATTAATTCCTGCGACACTTTTAGCCCGCTAGATGGCGCCAGAGCTCATGATTCCTATGCTACATGTAATCGATGCATCAGCAGTGACACCGTCAGACAGTAAAATCTCTTCCGTAAAGTGGATTGGTGAGGTGTGTCGACATCTAACGGGCTAGAGCGTGCAATAATTGGAAATGACTTTACCACAACTCAAACCGGACTAGGTCTGTCAGAGGATAAACAAAACTAACATCACATTCTACAGTAGAATAAACCATAAGAGATTTTAAAAATATTATCTCCCTATGAATAGTTCGTTGGTTTGCTTATTTGTTGTATTTTTGTTTTTGTTTTTTTGTTTATTGGTATGTTCGTTTTTATTTGTTTGTTTGTTTGTCTGTCTGTCTGTCTGCCTGTTTGTTTGTTTGTTTGTTTGTTTGATTTCCTGTTAGCTTTACGTTTGTCTACCCTATTTCTGTAGATGAGAAGAGTCGAAGACACTACTTCTAACTACAACAACAAACCTAAGCAATAAAGGTTAATGATGCGTACAGACCATAGAAGTCGGGATAGAAGTATGTCTCCAACACAGACCACACAACCTACAGCAAATGGCTATAACTATACACTACTCACTGACCAGTCTAATCTCTTTCAGATTTCTAGATAGTTTCTGGACGAGTGTGAACCTTTGGATTCACCACGCTTCAATATTAAAGGGACTTTAGTAATATTGTACAAATCCTCAAAACTTACTTGGAACTCTAGTGGTTCTCTCATACTTAGTTGTATTCGTAATAACAAAACAAAAAGCATGGGAAAGGTTTCAGTTTTTTAAATTTCCATTATTTCGTTATATTTACGATTGAAGTGTTTAGATGTTAAATTACCCATGGGATTGTCGTAACCGTGTACCATTCCTCACTGTTTGCACATGTCAACAACGTTACTATATAGATCCCTTTAAGAAAAGTTCTCTTAATTTTTACCATAATATGGTGAATACATGTACTCTAATCACTTGTGGTAATGGACAATAACAATAACAACATAAAATAGATAAACAAACAATATAGAAAAGTAAATAAACAACACATTATTAAAAAGCATTATCATCGGCATGATCGGAGAAGTGGTCATTATCATTCCGAAGTGCCAGATTTTAACTGTATATTTAACAAAATGGTGATTCGAAAACCCGAAACCTGTTCCATGCTTCTATTGGTAATACGAATAGGCTACAACAATGTATGAGTTCTGAGTAAGGTTTGTGGATTTGGACAATGTTTCTAGATCCCTTCAACCAAATGTATGGTGGCATAACTTTGGCCAATATTTGGCCAAAGTGTCCCTATAATGCCACCATACAAATGTGTTTTCTCACTGCCAAAACGGTTATTGCCACGTTGGGTAGTTTGGGAGGTAATGAAATGACAAGTGTGTGTTATTCATGCCCGTTGTTGTTTGCAGAACGGCTTTAAAAGCTTAGAGAATGATCATAGTGGAATACCTGGGCGGCCCCTGGACCTTTCCACTAGTATTATTGGATTGTTTACTTCTTATAACTGAGACCTGTACCTGTAAATTAGGAAACCTCATCAATAGATCCTTGTGGGTGAACATTGGGACAATTCCCCTAGCGCTATAGCGAATGAAGCAGTCAAAAACTATCGATACCTATGTTACTTTGATACTTTTTCTTGAAAAGTGTGGTTGGACTTCCTTGGAATATTGCTCTGTGTGTTGAAAATTTGACTTGATACAATATTGAGATCGCTTATTTGTGCAGTTTACTATCTCAATCGTCGTTTATATGGATGTGAATGATCATATAGGCGTATTATAGCAAACCGTTGTTTTGTTACATCATCATCGTTTCTAAATTTAGCCTGGTGAAGTGTTGATTTATTTAAACAACTGTGCTATAATTGCTCCAAAGTCCAGGTTTGTTTTTGGAATGAAGTGTGCATCAGATACTAAACCACTTTACCTACCCAAAGAATATCTTACCCCATACCTGACCTTTGACACTTACTAATATTATTTTCTCGCCGAGTGCGACTAGTATCACATTGTGACTCGTATACCTCCAGTTTAGAGAAGTGCATTTTGTGTTCTGCTTGGTTGTTTAACTTTGGAGTTTAGAGATACATTTGGATTATTCAACACCAACGAAGGAATACTTAATCATCATAAAAACAAACGGGATTTTGATGTTATAACTCCATAATGATGCGCATTATTTAGACAATTTACACGCCGGAATAATTACCATAACATTGCTAACTCTAATTACTTTTTCACGTCTAAAGGCGTATCTTATAGAGTGAAACGAAATTTGCTTCGATTTATCAAGTTTAATTACGGAAATCTAGCTACTCATCGATCCCCGTGCATTTCAAGAATACCATACTGTAAAAGCAAGAACAAGTGCAGCATACAATTTAGTTGTGATTATCGATACGAATCACTTTATACCTGTTTCCAAAACCAACACTGAACACCTATTTACTTTTGGCGAACCGACACTAAATTTATGTCATCGATAATGTCTGCTCCCTCATCATCATCGAGTTCTGATGCCGCCGCGACCACCGGCGGTGCTGGGCGTACCCCGATCCCACCCGGTGGGTCCCGTACCGTGATGTGGTGCGTTCCCCGCGCCATCTCCTCTGCCTTCGCAAAGTGCATGAGCTTCGTCGAGGACACTGAGGTGTGGTTCGAACCCTACGTTTACTGTTACCTGGCCAGGTTCGAGTACAAGCTCCACACCGGGGACGACCTCCCGCACGAGTACGAGGGCAACGAGGAGGTGTTCCAGAAGGCGAAGCTGATGCTGGATACGGTTTCGCAGACCACGCACTTCCCTGAACGACTCTCGTAAGTTAGTTATCGTCATCATCATCACCATATTGCATAGGCATACCGGGGGGGGGGGGGGGGGGGGGGGGGTCAAACCTCCCTCCCTTTGATGATAAGGGGGCTGTTTTGGGGGGGGTTCAAGCCCCCCCCCCCCCCCCTTTACAAAATGTAAGTGGTCTCGAGGCCAATTTTTAGTGGTCTCGACCATCATAACCGATGGTCTCGGTCTCGCACCTCAAGCAAAATCTTCACCGACACCCCCTCCCCTCGAAAATTCTGGTCGAAGAGCATGGTGGCTTAGCGGTTTAGAGTGTCCGCCTCATGCACGGGAGGTCCCGGGTTCGAACCCTGACCGCAGTCATACCAAAGACTTGGTAAAAATGGAACCTTCTGCCTTCTAGCCAGGCGCTCGGTATTTATAGAATGGAGAAGGGAAAGTTAATCACACGAGTTACCAGAGGACTGGCCCCCTTCTGTAGCTTTCGCTACATTTAGTAGATGTGTGGCCTAGGGCTTATGAATCGGAGATAGGCGCCGCCTTATGTGCCAACATTGGCACGGGAAGGTCTTTAACTAACTTTCATTAACCCTTGAAAAAACTTGGGTACGCCACTGCCATCTTGTCATCTCAATATCCACATCTGCGTCATTATATCATCATCATCATCATCATCATCATCATCATCATCATCATCATCATAATAATGGTCATTTCTTATATAGCGCAATCTTACAATTAAGTCTCAGTGCGCATAAATGAAAGAGAGAGAGAAATAGAAGCGTATTTAAGCAAAGATACAATAGTAGAAACTTACAATTCATTAACAAACAAAAAAGCCTTTCAAATTGGCTCGAAATTGTTGCTCTGTATCAAATTGTCTAATATGGTAAGGAAGTTTATTCCAGAGCATAGGTGCAGCAAACTGGAAAGACCGCTGACCGTATGTCTTAGTTTTAACAGAATACTGAACTAAAAGATTCTTTGAACTTGAACGAAGGACCCTAGATGATTTATACAAACTAATAAGTTCTTGAATATAATCAGGTGCATTTCCATGTATGCATTTAAACGTAATGACTAAAATCTTAAACATAATTCGTTTATTTACAGGCAACCAATGTAAATTATACAAAACTGGACTTATGGATTCACATCTTTTAGTACGTGTTATCAAGCGAGCAGCAGAATTTTGGATGTGTTGTACTTTACTTAATAACACCTCAGGTAGACCAAATAAAATGCTATTACAATTATCAATATGACTTAAAACAAAAGCATGGACAAGTCTTTCAGTGGTGCTTTTATCCAAATACTGTCTAATCTTTCCAGGCTTATACAAACCAAATGATGCTTTTTTACAACTATTTTGTACATGATTTACTAATGACAAATTCTCATCAAATAAAACACCTAAGTTTCTAACACACTTTGCGGGTTGCAGTGAACTCTGATTAAACACAACAGGTGGTATTATATTCTTTAGTCTAAATCGAGATGACATATGAAGGAATTCAGTTTTCTCTGCATTCAGCCTTAACAAATTACTTGATGACCACAATTTAATATCCACTAAACATGACTCTAATTGAGGAATAATTAATGGTAGGTCTGAATGTTTAAGTGTATAAAGCTGGGTATCATCAGCATAAACTACATAACCAAAACCATAACTCTGCAAAATGTTCTCCAAGGGGGATGAATACAAAGTAAACAGTATTGGACCCATCACAGATCCTTGTGGGACTCCCTGGTTTATAATACGTTGGCTTGAAACCTCATCTTTGATTACTACATGTTGATATCTATTTGTAACATAAGTATGTAGCCAATTCAATGAACTACTGTTGAATCCAAAGTTATATTGAAGTCTTTGTAGTAGTGTATCGTGGCTGATAGAGTCAAAAGCAGCGGAGTAGTCCAGCAACAATAACAATGCCTCTTGTCCTTGATCGAAGCTCAAAAGAAGGTCATTGTGGACTCGTAGTAGTGCAGTTTCACAGCTATGATTCTGCCGATAAGCCGATTGCATCCTTGAATGAAGATTGTTTGTTGACAAGTAACATTGCATCTGAGAAACAGCGGCCCTCTCAAGTACTTTTGCTATGAACTTAAGATTGGCCACAGGTCTATAACTTGAAAGTTCCTCAGGGTTCAGCTTTGAGTTCTTCAACAATGGCTTAACATGAGCTGTCTTGAAAGCATCAGGGAAACAGCCTTTAGAGAATGAGGTGTTCACAATACGAGTAATAACTGGAGCTAGTTCTTCAACACATCTCTTGACAAGACATGTTGGAATAGGGTCAAGAGAGCATGTGGATGACGGTGAGTTCATAACCAGCTTAGTGATCTGTTCTACCGAGAGCGTTGAGAAGTTATCAAAGACAGTTTCGCATTCTGTGCCTTGGTCAAAGCGAGAGATTCTAGTGAAGTCGGTCTGCGAGTTGGATGAAGAGAGCTCGTCGACAATGCGATCAACCTTCTCACAGAAGAAGGCAGAGAAGGCTTCAACTAATGATGTATCATCACCTCTGTCTGAAGAAGGTAGGACTCTGGAAGAAGACGAAGGATTGCATAATCTGTCAACTCGTTGGAAAAGCTCACGTTGGTTACAGTCCTTCAGCTGTGCAGAGTGATGATTCTTCTTTGCCTCACGGATCAGATGATAGTAGTAGCGACACTTTGCTGTAAATATCTCCTTATCAACAGTCAGTGAAGATGCTTTGCAGCGTCTTTCCCATCGTCTCATCTCCTGTTTAGCAGCTCTTAACTCCTCATCATACCAAGGGGCATTTGGGCGACAGGTAATGGTACGAACCCTGACAGGTGCATGATTGTCCAGTAGATCTCGTAGGGTGTTTTCATATTGTTCAATTAATTCATCAATGTCCTCAGCAGGAGCTATACAAAGATCTGATTTTAATATGTCATGACGGAAAGCATCAATGTCAATGGAGCGAAGATTTCGACATTTAATGGACATTTTGATCGAGTCCGGCTTTCCAATGGAGAGAAGACACGTTACAGCAACGTGGTCAGAAGGAAGGTAATTAGTGCTAGATAGATCACTGATGAAATCATCTGACTCCCTTGAAAGAAGAAGGTCGAGTGTGTGACCATGTTGATGTGTTGGGAATTCAACAGTCTGCGTCAGATTGAAGGAAGTTACTAAATCCAGGAAGCGCTTAGCTTCCATATTCTCTGTATTATCTACATGATAATTAAAATCCCCGCATATTAACAATCTGTTTGGTGATGAAATTAGCACTTCAAGAAAGGTAGAGAAGTCTTTCATAAAAGATGCAGTCGTTGATTGTTGGTTGTTGCCAAGAGGTGGTCTGTAGATGATAGCAAGACGGAGAGGTGAATTATGGCTGGCTGTAATTAACACATCAAGATACTCGAAGGAGTCAAATGACGTCTGGTTACATTCACGAACATTGAAGGAGGTCCGGAAACATAATCCAACACCACCGCCTGGTCTGTCCTTTCTTGGCACATGGAGAAACTTGTATCCTGGAAGAGTGTTCATGAGATCAGCAATTGGTTGATCATCTCGTTCATCGCCACGCAACCATGTTTCGGTAATGGCCAGAACGTCCAACTTGTTAGAGATAACAAGTCACAGATCATGGGAATTTTGTTGCTCATTGATCGACAATTCCAAAGACTAAAGTTGCAACTTGCTGACTGAAGATTTTGTAGTGTAGGATTTTGAGAAGTGGCCTGGCTGTTTTCTTTCTTCTTTTGATGAGAAGCTGGTTCTAATACAGGAATGTGTCTGTTGTGTCTCATCTGTCCTTTTGAACCACGGTGAGTCTTTGTAGTGCGTGCAATGCCCAAATCATGGATTCTGTCCCAGACGGCCTTGTTCAGTCTCAGGACATGGGCGCTGTCAGCGTTGGCACGCAGTTCGTGATAGTATGTTGATTCAAGGTATCTGCGATGTTGGCTGGAAGTGTTGTTGGCATTAGCAGACGGTGGTGCGTTCCCACTAGAAATCGGCCCCGGGTTAGGACTCACGTCACCACAGATCAGAAGCGACGACTGGAAAGTTGAGGAACTGTTGCTGTAGTATGAGATACGAGTGCCCAAGTATCCCTGTAGCTTATAAATAGTTTGTGTCCTCCATCTTTTGCTGTAATACACATTGGCAGTATCAGCTTTAAAACTCCCTTGATAGTGAAGTAGACTCAAAAGGATGTTAAGGCCAACAAAAGCATCATCATCATCATCATCATCATCATCATCGCCATCATCACCATCAACATCGTCGTCAGCATAATCATTATTATCGTCATCGTCAGCATCATCATCACCGCCTACTTCTTTATCTTAGAAATCATTCATTTATTACGTTGCCATGTAACCATGTAAATACGAAATTTGCAATCTTGGTCATTAAACAGTCATAGCATCGTCTTGTCATAACAAGATTAAGTTCATTCATTTAGCTAGGGCAAAGTGCGACTATATACAGATTACTGCCTAATCCTTAACGCATACTTTGACCTAAACAAGGGCCCTTCAAGCAATATGTAACTGTTAAAAATATCCACATATAAATATCAATATTGATTGTCAACAAGATTAATTCCCAATAACATGGTAGTAAAGATAATCAGGAGCAAATATGACGTATACAGGGTGGCCACCCAAAAACGGAACGGGGCACTTCCCAAAATATAGTAACAAATGTATTGTGTCTATCGGATAGGGTGTCTTTTCAAATGAACAACGATACAGGAGGGACACGTCCCCCCCGGCCCCCAATAATTGTTGGGGGAAAAAACATAAGGGGACATTTGTTGAAGAAAAATGAATAAATACATATGGTGTGCCCCACCCCTAATAATGTTTGTACCCCACCCCAATAATGTTTGTGCCCCCCCCCCCCCCCCCCCCCCTCAATCAGTCCAACCACGCTTCGCCCTTGTCTGAGACTAAAGAAGGGGCGGGATTTGGAGGGATCTGGGGAATACCCCCTCACTCGTTTGATAGGGAAATTAGCATTTGTCCCTGGCCCAGCCCACTATCATACAGGGACCGCGGAACCGGGGGGGGGGGGGGGGGGGGGCTGCAGCCCCCCCCCCCCCCCCCCACTTTTTTGGCTAAAAACAAAGAAATACATAAGCATAAAATAAAGAAATACATTACAATTCAAATGTGATCAGCCCCCTCACTTTCAAAACCATTCCGCGGTCCCTGTCATAGGTCCCAATGTACTCAGCCCTATCACTAAAAGCATAGGCCTATTAACAGAAAACGACAGATTGCTCCTAGAAATACCTTCGTGGGTTCCGATGGGGGGGGGGGGGGGGGGGCTTATCGTGCTCATCAGTTTATGAATAAAAATGTGGGACTCTGGGCCCGTTTTCTAGCCCAATAATCGATATACATGCACTGAAAACGCGTAGTTTGGGAGCATAATTGACAGAAAACTAGAAATTGCTCCTTGATAAGACTTGGTGGGCTTATTGAGGGATGCCCCCTCATCAAATCTATCAAGAAAAAAAAATGGAACCCCAGACCCAGGTTTAAGTAGCCCCACTCTTCGAAAGTACTATTACTAATTAGCCCAATGATCGATATTCGCTGAAAATGCGTAATTGACAAAAAACTAGAAATTGCTTTTTGATAAGACTTAATTGGTGGGATTATTACATAATTACCTGAAATCTGAATTAGAGGCCTAGCTTGCTTGCGCTCGTGACCGTACGTACTTTACCATATTGCAGCATCCGGCCGCCCCGCGGCCCGCGAATTTTTAAACCGTATGATGGCAACTGGAGATTGATGAATTATTCAATAGCAGCGATGTAGGTCAAGGGCTACTCATGAATATTCATTACTTGGATTAGGGTTTGGATGAGTTTGAGGATTATAATTACAATGAGACCCTTATGACCATCGGCAATTTACGTGGCCTAATGGTCATGCTGTGGACTTCAACACTTCTTGATGATAACATAACATGTGTTCGAATCCTCTGTTCTTCTTTTCTTTTGCCATAATAAGTGTCGAGTAGCGGTTTATTTAGTAAATGTATCATGCACAGTTTTCACTAAGGTCTAAAAACTGTGCCCAACATCACTGCGCATGCTCACTGCTTATCTCCAGTTACCATCCTATGGTTTAAAAATTCGCCCGCGGCCCGGGCCCGCCGCAGCGGGGAGGCCGCCCGTACTACGTTCGCATCATCAATATCGATGGTTCGCATTCGCAGCGGCTCGGCTCTGCTGCATGGATGGGATCAGAGCGCGTCGATCATGGTGTATAGCGCCATCTAGTGTCCATTTGGAGAAGTCGAATATATTTTGTAAAAGACGAATATATATTTTGTAAAAGACAAATATATTTTAGAAAAGACGAATATATTGGAAAAGACGAATATATTTTGGAAAAGACGAATATATTTGGAAAAAGACAAATACATTGCAAAAGACGAATATATTTCGCGAAAGACGAATAAAACACAAACAAATATTGAAAAGATGAATATATTAAAAGGATGAATAAATCAAGAAGACGAACATATTGAAAAGATGAATATATTGAATAGATGAATATATTAAAAAGATATATATTGAATAGATGAATATATTTAAAAAGTTGAATAAATAAAAAAAAGACGAATATATAAAAAAAAAAAGATGAATATAAATATTTCAAAAGATGAATATATTTTATCAGAGATGAATATATTTACAAGAGATGAATATATTGCCTTTCGGCTTGCCATAAATACATGGCCACACAGGCGCTAAAGATCACAATTCATTCATCCTTTTCATACTATTTGTTGGTGACTCAATATTATTCATTTGATCTCTATGGCAAATGTTTGAGTTTTTAAGTCATTAAAAAACTTCCTATCAATTAACAGCTTATATCATATGCTGGCTCAAGTTGTGTGACTAGTATAGCTTACCTGAGAAGATTGGGGCTAAAATATCTTTTTGTAAGAATATGTGACCCTTGGGTTGTACCTTTTCATCCAGTCTCAGAGACGCTTATAGGTTAGTCTAGAAACCTCTGGGCCTTCATTGCACATCGTGTTTATGTTCACATATAAACCATTATGTACATTCATATGTTATCACAGTCAACCAATCAGATGTATGTTGTAACAGGATGACTTTCCTTCATCTTTGAGAGAGGGTAATAATAATCCATGACACAATAACTCAGAAAAGAAAGGAACTTCAAAGGCTCATAGTTTGACTAACAATTGGTCAGGTTTTCTTACAGCATTTAAATCCTGCTTTCACATTTCTGTATTTTATTTGCTGAATAATGCTTGAATTAATTATATGCCTTTATCGAGTTGTAATAAATACTTAGTTGTTTTACCTATAATTATACAGTTACGCCACGGCCAAGCGGAATCTGGAGACATCGACCAGCAAGCACGTCTGGGTGAAGGATATGGGGTCATCCATGACGCCTGAGTACAGGCAGTTCCTCCCGGAGGGTTACAAGCACACCTTCCTCATCCGCGACCCTACCCGATCCATCTTCTCCTACCGAAAGGCCTTCTACAAGCACTTCAAGGAGCTGGGGCTACTCACCGGGCTCGCTGCCGACTGGGAGACGTACGACGTCGAGCGCGATGAAAGGTATTTCCCCGAGGGCTGCTTCACCAAGGAGCTCTACGACCTCTGGGTGTACCTGAATGATAACGGCGATGGTAACGCCGTCGTGATCGACGCGGACGACCTGCTCAACAAGCCCAAGGAGACCCTGAGGGCGTACTGCGCCGCCATCGGTCTACCGTACCACGACGGTCTTCTGAAGTGGGACGCATCGACGGACAATCTCAAGAAGATGGAGGCATCGGGCGATACGGTGGTCGAGGACCTGGTGACCTTCTTCGGGACGGCGATGAAGAGCAGCAGCTTCATGCCGCCCAGCGTGCTCCCGCCCCGCGACCAGCTCCATGCCGACGTCGTCCGTTGCTCGGACAGGGTGATGAAGTACTTCAAGGAGATGTATGAACACCGCATCAAGGTCTAGATTGTTGCGCAATAATTATGACAAAATGCTATTAGTTTATTCGTTTGTTTGTTTGTAAGGAAAGAACATCGACTAGTTTATGCTCCCTTTCTACATATTTAATTTAAATCTTTCACTTCATCTCTGCCCATAATTCATCTTCTTTTTAAAATTAAAATTGTAATGTCAATGTTTCTTTGTCTACCCTATGATGCAATTGATTTGTACTATATATTAAAGGGATCTAAATTAGTAACATTGTCCAAATCCTCAAAATCCAATTGGAACTCTAGCGGTTCCCTCATACATTGTTGTATTCGTATAACTATATATAAGTATATATGGGACAGGTTACGGTTTTTCAAATGTCCCTTTCGTTAAAAATGTATTTACGATTGAAGTGTTCGGATGTTAAACTATCCACTGGATAGTCTTTACCGTGTAGTTAGTGAATATCACCTCGCATTTTTACTCATTACTCGGCCATATAACGTCTATTTTACTTGTAATTTTCACACAATACCCAGTGGACATATTCGAACAACAATATACATAGTATGAACCATTCATCACTTTTCTCACCTGTCATCAAAGTTACTAGATCCCTATAAGATAATATTTCATGGATATATTTCGAGTTGATATAGGGGCATATGCCCATACAATTTAACACACACACATATACTTACCCGGGGCATACTTGTGGGCACCCGACTTGTGGGGTACTTGCGCTACTACAGGCTGAAGGAGTGCTACTACAAACTGTTTTTTTTTATCACAAAATATTTGCAACGAAAAAAGGCAACCTTCTGAGTGCATGGGAGGGTAGGGGTGTGTCTAGAAGAAAAAAAAAACATTCCTCAAGTATCACTTATGGGGCACAGTCACAATATTTTGTCACATACATCTTTGAAGCTAAATACGCCGATTTAAGGCTATTCCTACTGGAATCCTTAGTGGGGTCTATGATTTATTCCCCACAAGGAAAAAAATACCCCACAAGTATATAATTGTACCCACACGAGACCCCACAAGAATGCCGGCGTGAGAACACACACACACACACACACACACACACACACACACACATACATGCACTACCCAAATGCGACAGTGTAATTATCTTTGAATATTTACCACATAACATTGTATATATAGCTCATACTTAATTTGTGTTTTTACCAAAAATCCAACTTATTTTAGTTTTGTACAATTTTGATATTCTAATTTGTATTTCGAGTGTGTGTTTACCTATTAAGGCGATAAAAGTATACAAATGTAATAACAATATCTAATTTTAAATATGTGAACATACAATGTACGAATTGTATCATGTAATTTACATTTTGATAATAAAGTAAAATAATCTAGTATTTTAGGTCAATCAAGTACAGAGAAGAAATAAATACGCGTATACTCTACTGGAAATGATGTTTTCTTCTTTATTTATACAAAAGTCCATTCACATTTTTTTTCAAATCTTGATTTCATTCATTAAATATTTACAATAAATAACACCATTTCAAGTCAGTTTGTATTAAACCGCATTTACAGAACACTGTATATTATCTATCTTACTAATATTTGAATAAAATAATATAATAATAGTTTAGCATGATACAACATTAAACAACGCGTAGACATGCAGCTTGCCTACTATACGGTTGATCACAAAGCATGACAAATAAACCATAAAATAATACCAAAACATAAATTAGCTTATAACACAATTGTGTGTTCATTGCATAACAAACAAACCGTTACGACACAATTAATGTGTATCACTTCTTTGTGGTAAAAAGCCTGATGATGATGAGGATTATGGCGATGATGAGGATGATGATGATGAGGATGATGATGATGATGATGATGATGAGGATGATGAGGATGATGAGGATGATGAGGATGATGATGATGAGGATGATGATGATGAGGATGATGATGATGAGGATGATGATGATGATAATGATAATGATGATACACCCCCCCCCCCTCGTAAAATCCTGGCTACGGGCCTGCATTAGACACATTTGTGAAAGTATTCATACTCATTTGCTGTACTATGTTACCACCGCCTTCGGAGTGGATGCCTTCCGATCAACTGCTTCCGATCGGCCACCTTTGGATCCATCTGCGATTTTGGTCTATTTGGTCTACCATCAACATGATCAAGATCGATCCAACTCAAAGGCAACCAACCCTCTGTCCCGCAACCCATCTCGAATTTCCACTTTCCTATTTCTTGCCTATTTTGTTAAACGTTTATAATTGTAGTCTGTCTAGCCTAGGATTTCTGAAGTCTTTGAAGGGTATAGAAATTGTGTTATCGAACCCAGATGGCGACTCGCTGGTCAACTGCTGCCATCGATTCATCTCAAATGGAACTCTTCTGATCATCAGTCCATTGCGATGTTATATTTCTCCCTAAAGCTGAGTAGATTCGCCGCGCATTTACACACATTATTTGTTCAAGTCTATCTGTTTTATATTTTGAAGGGTTTTGATATTGTGTTATCTAACCCAGATAGCGACTCGTTGGTTTACCGCGGCCATCGAGCCATTCTCTATGTAACTCCTTTGACCTTCCACCCATCGCGAATTCCCGTTCTCGCCTACCGCTGCGAAGATGAAGACTATTTAAAATTGCTTTGCATATTACACATTTATTATAGTTTGTATATTCTATGGCATGTATTATGAAAGGTCCTGGTAATGGGATATCTAACCCAGATAGCAACTCGTTGGTTTACCGCGGCCAACGAGCCGTATCCCACACTTCTTGACCTTCCACCCATCGCGAATTCCCGTTCTCCCCTATGGCTGCGTAGATGGCGACTATTTAAAATTGCTTCGCATATTAAACATTTATAGTTTGTACAGTATTTGTATAAAGGGTCTTGGTAATAGGTTATCTAACCCAGATGGCCATCTCATATGTAACTCCTTTTACCTTCGATACATCCATTGCGAGTTCCATTATTTTCTCCCCTACCGATGCGTAGATGGCGACTATCTAAAATTGCTTTGCATATTAAATATAGGTTTTCCCGCTCAATTTTGCGATTGTGTCATTCGAATTGATAAAAGGAGCAAACGAATTCGCGCGATTTGCGATCGCCGTGTCAAAGCAGCATTCGAATTCGTAAATAGTCGTTCAAAATCACGTAGGAGCAAGTGAATTTGCACAAAGAGCATACTTTTTCATCAATGGTCATTCGAATTCGCGAAAGGGCAGTTGCGCGAATTCGAATGCCCATAAATGAACTTCTGTGTCTATTCACGAAAGCTTATGCGTATGCATGAATTCGCTTGCACTTATTCGGAATTTGGAAGACCGATACCAACGATTACGCGGTAATGCGTGAATTTGATTGACCCTTAAAGTCATACCTGTAAAGTGTCCAAATCCACGAAAATTACTTAGAGCTTCCTCGTTTCTCTTCTACCGTGTTGTTTAGCTTATGGTAAGAGAAGAATAAAATAGGGTTTGATTTTTTCAAATGTCCCTTTAGTATGAAGATAATTATCATTGAAAAATCATTATTTCAAAACCGTTGGCCAACGGTTTTGAATAGTCGTAGCTAATTGCGTCCGCATTGCAGCACGCGTACCCCCCGTGGGAACATTCCGGAGATTGAACTTTGAACGCGAATTCCATGAATTCTGTACTACGTCTATAAACATACACGGGCGCGAATATCTCAAAAGGCTAATTATTCCTGTGACAATGTATGGCAGACCATCAGTATTCGGTGATAAAATATGAACTCAATATTCGTTTTTTTCACTAGGTAAACAGTGTTCGTTTTCTTTCAAACTTTCACAAATCTTTCAATTGTATTTTACAATGATATTGATATAGGATTGAAGTCTCAAATGTCATTTTGTGCAATATCTGACACTTTACAGGTATGACTTTAATGAATTCGATTGAAAAAAGTGTAAAATTGAGCGGGAAAACCTATATTTATAGTTTGTACAGTCTTTGTCTTGTATTATGAAGGGTCTTGATAATAGGTTATCTAATCCAGATGGCGACTCGTTGGTTTACCGCAGCCATCGAGTCATCCCCTACGTAGCTCCTCTGACCCTCCACCCATTGCGAGTTCCCATTCTCGCCTACCGCTGCGTAGATGGGCCATTCTTGGTCACGTGTGTGACCCAAAACATGACAAATTTTGAAATGGGATGCTTATATTTCAGTAAGTATGAGACTATAATGATTTTTACTTCATATGTGACTTGAATATGTTGTAGTCTTTCAAACTTAACACAAAAGATTTTATAAGGATTACGTAACTCAATGTCAGAGGTCAAATGGCATGGGTCACGTGTGTGACTTCGCACGGAGCGCTTTTTTCATAACTAAATTTCATTTGGAAAATTCTTTTAAATATGAATATCTATAATGTTTATCTTATTACCAGAGAAGTACTATACATTTGTAAGTACAACAATAGCAATGAATGAGAATTATATCAAACCGTTGTTTTTTATAGTACTTAATTATGTGGCAACGTCTGGTCACGTGTGTGACATTTTGGGGTGGTCACGTGTGTGACATGTACAATATGAATGGAAAAATGGGAATTTTATAATATCGGGTTTAGAAAAGAATGAAAGGTTGAATTTTTACAGGCCTATAATTATAAGGAAATAATTGATGATTTTGAGTGCGATAGGGCACGTCTATTTGCACGAATCGTGCAGCCACGTCAGTACTATTGAACGAGCTACGAAGTAGCGAGTTCAATAGTACTGACGTGGCTGCACGCTGAGTGCAATAGAGTGCCCTCGCACGAGAAATCATTAATTATTTTCTTTATAATTATAGGCCTGTATATTATTGGCGTATGTATATCAGTTGGACGTATCTGGTTCCAAACTGGAGACAACTTACACCACCGGATAATGTGATTTCGCAACTACACTTTTGACACAAAATATGTTTTTATAATCCCAGGAAAAACGATGCCGTTCCAACATGTCCATGAAGCTCTAACCAGTTCCAAAAGAACTCGCCGTAAAATTGAATGCTCTTTTTTGTGTACAATGTCCCGTCATCCTTTCTCAAACCAGCATAAAAGCTTTCAAATGATCAACATCCTCAATCAAGAGAGTTTAGCCCTACACATTTTGCAAAAGCTTCAATAGGATTCACTGCATATTTAGTTAACTTTTTGGTATACAGAGTAACGTTCAATCAAGAACATTTGCTAGGCCTAGCCCTAGTTCATCTTCAGTTTAATAACACAAAATTCGCCATTGTAAAAGTAATATACATACCATGTTCGATCCAGTGTACAATAAACAAACAATGTCAATAATGTTATCCAGATAAACAATCCAAAGAAGGTGCGAGTCAATATTTTAATCCAGATGAATAATCCAAGTGAAATAGGTACTTGAGTTCAAAGTGCGAGAACTAAGCGTAGTACCAGTACTTAGAACGCTTAAACCCCGGGGGGCCACTCAACTATATTGCTGTACACACGCGCGACCACAGGTTTTTCAAACCCACCCTAAACAAGTTTTATCCATTGGTCAAATTTATACCCTATTCAAGTATTTTCGCGTGCTTTTTTGACAATTTTGCCCCCTAAACAAGTATAACCCCTAAAACATACCCCTAAACGTAGGTCTGGAATCTCCTGGAATCATTCGAAGTCGCACAAAATCCCCGGCAAACTCCAGACAAGTCCGGGAAACAAGTTTGGAGAAAAAGATACCCTAAACGCGTATTTGTTTTACTCCACAAACATACCCTTTTTTCTGATTTTGGTCTTTTTGACACCCTAAACGCGTGACGCGCGTGACGCGCCATGATCGGCAAAAAGTACCCTTTTTACGCGTTTTTTTGGTCGCGCGTGTGTACAGCAATATAGTTGAGTGGCCCCCCCGGGGCTTAAACGCGACGCGGTCTTTGTACACGGGAGAATTAGAAGTACCTGATGTGTGTACAACCTTTATGAACATCTTAACGACGCGACCAGACAGCTTGTGCGCGCTTAGCGCGCTTGTTGTCCGAGCAACAGAGTAAACTCGCAACGCAGTATAAGTAAACAAACAAACAACGATTAAAGCACGCTTATAAAAATGCAGCGAAGCTCGCTGCATGCATGCATGTTCACACGACGCGTAATGTACGTTTAATAACGTGTAGGGTGTACCGCCGGTACATCACTCCTTTAATTGATGACGTCAGCCGTGCAATAGTCGACTATAGCACGGCTGACGTCAGTTACTGAGTGCAGATAGATCATTTTTTCTGAATAGCATGTGACCTGAATTCAGCCAATCACAACACGAGAACATTCTAAGGCGTTATATAATACAGTATATGAGACCTGTGTGATTATTAATAAACCTGACTTTGTTGACGCTGATTTCGTGCGGAGTCAGACTCGTACCACCTTGTCACTCCTATACCGTATACTCTTGTAGGCTGTAGCGCATTAGATCTTCTGTGTAAATGCTGACTTTGGACCTTTGGATATTCAAACCCAACCAAGGTAAAATTTAATCATCATTAAACATATTCAATATAATATTCATTATGGTTTTATAACTCCATAATAATGCACATTAATTAAATATGTAACTCGCCGGAATAATAACCAGGGCAGTGATTACACTAATTACTATTTAACTTCCAAAACGTATTTTAGAGTGAAACGAAATTTGCTTTCATTTATCAAGTTAAATTGCGGAAGTCTAGCTATCCACCGATCCGCGTGCATTATACATCTCTTCAAGAATACAATACTGTGAAACCAAGAACAAGTGCTGCATACGAATTGTGACTATTGTTACGAATCACTTTATACCTATTTTGGAAAACAGCACGACACGGAACACCAATCTACTTTTTGGCGAACCGACACTTAATTTCTGTCATCGATAATGTCTGCTCCCTCATCATCAACGAGTTCTACCACCAGCAATGATGCCGCCGCGACCACCGGCGGTGCTGGTGCTGGGCGTACCCAGATTCCGCCCGGCGGGTCCCGCACAGTGATGTGGTGTGTTCCCCGCGCCATCTCCTCGGCCTTCGCAAAGTGCATGAGCTTCGTCGAGGACACCGAGGTGTGGTTCGAACCCTACGTTTACTGTTACCTGACCAGGGTCGAGTACAAGATCCACACCGGGGACGACCTCCCGAACGAGTACAAGGGCAACGAGGAGGTGTTCCATAAGGCGAAGCTGATGCTGGATACGATTTCGCAGACCTCGCACGTCCCTGAACGACTCTCGTAAGTTGATTATCTTCTTCATCATCATCGTCATCATCATCAGCATCATTAGCATCATCATCATCATCATCATCATCATCATCATCATCATCATCATTGCCATCATCAACATTAACATCGTCGTCAGCATAATCATTATTATCGTCATCATCAGCATCATAAAAGCTGTAAAAGTTTACACCAAAGTAATGTTCGATAGATCGAGCATTACTTTGGTGTAAACTTTTACAGCAAAACATTCGAGGAAAACTATTTAAAGTAATTCATAATATGTATGCAAATTTGAAATCATGTGTTGTGAAAGATTCTCAAAGATCTGATTACTTCAGCTGCAACATCGGTGTTAGACAAGGGGAGAATTTATCCCCCTTACTTTTTGCATTGTACATAAATAAATGATTTTGAATTATTTATTAAAGATAATGTAGATATCCAGGTGTTGATTTGTTGCCCAAAAAACTTGCATTGTCCAATAATGGAATTGAAGTGTTTATGAAACTTTTCTCATTATTATATGCAGATGATACGATAGTTTTGGCAACTAATGAACGTGAATTACAATCAGCATTGGATGCCGTTAGTGAATATTGTAAATTGTGGTTATTAAAAGTTAATGTTAGTAAAACGAAAGTACCGGTTGTGATTTTTTCCAAAGGAAAAGTAAAAAAATATGAACCGTTTATGTTTGACGGAGAAGAAGTAGAGGTTGTTGATGAGTACACATACTTGGGCGTAGTGTTTAATTATAACAATACATTTTTTTTTTAAAGCCCAGAACAAGCAAATCACTCAGGCTAAAAGAGCTATGTATAGTCTGATAATAAAATCTAGGAAGGACTTCCTTTATATAGACATACAGGTATATAGAACTTTTTGATCGGATAGTGGTGTCCGTACTTATTTATGGAAGTGCAGTCTGGGGGTTTGGAAATATTGCGCAGATCGAGGCCTTGCATGCACAATATTGTAAGCAATTGTTAAGATTGAGAAAAGGCGCAATGAATAGCATGGCACTGGGTGAATTAGGTCGGTTTGAAATATCTTTAATTGTAAAAGAAAGAATCAGAACTATATCTGGTAAAGAAGTCAAGTATTCCACGACAGTGTGTAATATTTTGAAACTCCTGCGAGATAATGATATATTTTCCTCTAAATGGACTCGATATGTACATACTGTTTTGCATGAACTAGGTATGTCAAATTTGTGGTATGAATATGAAAAAATAAGAAGTTCATGGGTGAAATCAGCCCTTAAATTAAGATTAAGTGATACATATTCTCAAAATTGGCACAGTAAAATTAACGATAATACATGTTGCTTCAATTACCGAATTTTTAAAAGTAAGGTAATTATGGAACCATATTTGATATTAATGCCGCCCTCATTGAGAATTGCTTTAGCAAAGCTCCGATGTGGAAATCTGGAAGATATAATGGAATCGAAAGAAAGGATCGCATATGCGAGCTTTTTTAATAATAAATTAGGGGATAAATTTCATCATCTCTTTGAATGTCCAGTATTAGATAATGAAAGAAAGACATTTATAAAGTCATACTATAGAGTGAGACCGAATGTAATGAAAATAAGCCAGTTACTTAATAGTGTTAATCATAGGGAATTAGCAAATTATTGTGTTGTATAATAATGGCACAACATGTACAATAAATAGTTACGGTCTGCAGCCACAACGCTGATTTGTAGTATGTATGATTATCTTTCAAATTGACGAATCGTGGTAACTTGGAAAGTACAGTCATTTATATGTTGATGCACACTTTTACTGCATCATCTGAACAAGTACCTTTGTTGTACTGTTGTATGTAAATTTGTTGCTCTTTTTTTTTCTCTACTGTATTGATATTTTAATAATTGCGATTGACATTGTTTTCTTTCTTTTACTTGTTCATTATTATTTGTATTACTATTTACGTCGCGATTGCGTTTTATTTTTTTGTTTTTTCGTTTTAGTAGGCTAAATACCGTCTTCACATCATATTATGATGATTATTTAGCCCCCATAATTATGAAAGTTAAGTATACTGATTCTGGAATAGTACATTTTTACAAACTTACTTTAGATTATCATCAATAGTTTCCTGCTAACTTGTTTGTATCACTGTTCATTTATTTGGTCATCATTGTATAGCGGTTTCACTCCTAATGTAATATCACATTTTAGTATAGGTTTTTAGTATAGGTATAGGGAAATTAAATTTGACACGACCGAGTTTATCATCTCAATGTTCTTCACATTTTCGAAAGTTAATATTTTTGATCGATTTTAAATTTGCAATTAACTTACTTCCTGTTTGTTTTACGTTACATTTTAGTTTTCTTATATTGTATATCAATGTTGTGATATATGTTTTGAATATGTGTATATAGATCTGTATATATTTGTTATATTGTGCTAAATGTGATTTTCTTCAATACCCTTCGACAGGGCGACATGAGACATAAACCATTGAACATCACCGCCTACTTATTCCTCATATAGAAATCATTCATTTATTACTGCCATGTAACTGTATAAATACGAAATTTGCAATCTTGGTCATTAAACATTCATAACGTCGTCTTGTCATAACAAGATTAAGTTCATTAATTTAGCTAGGGCAAAGTGCGACTATACACATGTTTTCAACGATTTATGTGATAACTGCTTAATCCTTAACGCATACTTTGACCTAAACAAGGGCCCTTCAAGCAACATGCAATTGTTTAAAATATCAATATAAATTTGATTGTCAACTATAGATTAACTCTCAATTACATGGTAATAAAGATAACCAGGAGCAAATATGACGTATATATAGCAGGCCCGTAGCCAGGATTTTTAAGGGGGGGGGGGGTGGGGTGGTGTCTGTTGCCCAAAAATGTCGAGGCCGAGGCCGAGACCACTGGTCAAGACCGTTAAAAAGTGGACCTTTCTGATTTTTTTCTCTCGAATTGTATTTATTTTTGGGGTGGGAGGGGGAGGCGGGGAAGGGGGTGTGCATACACACACAACGCACCCCCTGTTTACGGGCATGTATACGATGGCCTACAAAAAACGGCATACTTCCTATAAATGAACAAAACGGTTTCACTAGAAAACAAGAAAACAGATACCAAGATCCGCAATTTGTATTGGTTAATGTAGCAGATTGAATGAGACAACGGTTAATCGCCTCTTTCGCCTATAAAAATAGTCGATTCCATTCATTCCCCGGCTTAGCCACAAATACATGTGAAGAAAACTCACCTTGGTACAACATGGTCACACAGGCGCTAATGCTACGTTTTCACCATGTTCCTGGCGGCCACGGTAATCACGTTTCAGGCCACCCTGGACAAAACATGGACGTGAGACAACGCGGGGAGACGGAATGGGCAAACGTGACAGGCCGTGATTGCCGTGAATGCCGGGCCAGATTTTTAAACTGTTAAAAAAATTTGCCCCGGCAGTCACGGTGCGGATGAGAAACCTAGTAGGCCGTAGTAAAACGGGGTGAACGCAACAAAACGTGACAGTACGTAATAGGCCGTAACAAAACTTGGAGGCGGTCCGTAGTGTGACGGGAAGCATGTGCATTCCCCGGCATATCACGGTCCTTTCAAGTTTTGTCACGTTTTGCCGCGTTTAGTGCGCGTTTAGCCACGTTTTGTCACGGTTCTCACTGCAAGCTAGGGTGTATGGTAGCCGTTTCGTCGCGTTCAATCACGGCGCGTCCCGGCGTGTGACGGTTTAGTGCCCAGCGCGCTACGGCGCGTTACGTTGCGTTGCGTTCTACTACGGTCTGACACGGCGCGCGCGGTCTGGTAGGGAGTATATTTCAATTTCAATTTCAATTTATTTTATTTCCAACAGTATAAAAAACATCAAAATTACAAAATATTTAAAATCAATATCACAATATCACAAATTAGATAACACATTGTTGCATATATATACGGCGGAGTAATATCAATAATATATACTAGTATAATCAAGGAGTTACTAACTCCTTGGTATAATTAATACAATTGAAAATACGGGAAGTCCGCAAAGCTAAAAGCTTGAAGGATGGATAACCCGTTGCAAAAATGTAAATAAATTATAGTTTAAAATTTAAATAATACAATTTCGACTCCATATCATATAAATCAAATTAACAAAAATAAATAGAAAGGAGAAGCAGGTGCAACCCCCCCCCCCCCCCCCCCCGCCCAAGCCCGGTTTTTTGAGTTGTCAATACAAACAATAATATCCTTAACTACACATTCATATTAATTGATTCTGCAGTATTACGCATTCATCAATGCGTATGTATAAAGACCTCGTTTAACACACAATTATATTGTTTCACATGCATAAGACGTGTACATTTTCTTTTTTAGAGTAGATTTAAAGGAAAATAACGATGAGCATTGTTTTACATTGACTGGTAGGGAGTTCCAAATGTCGGGTCCACAGTGTCTTATTGATTTACATGCTACAATAGTTTTAGGATTGGTAACATGAAAGTCATCACAATTTCTAGTACTATAATTATGAATCTGATTATTACGTATAAACATATCACAGAATCGATCAGGAAGGTTGTTATGAATACATTTATACATAAATATAGTGATTTGAAAATTATTAATATCACATATTTTTAACAATTTTTAAGCAAACCATTCGACAAGCTTAGGCAATTCAGTATTTACGGAACGAATTAATTCATTAAACTGAGGGTGTGAGCATATAACATTTGCGTCGTCTGCAAATAGTACATAGGAAAACAATGATGAGGCATTAATGATATGGTTTATATAAATGAGAAACAACAATGGTCCTAAGATTGACCCTTGCGGGACGCCACAATTTAACTCTAAGATGGATGATTGTTCCTTACCAAATTCAACAAACTGTTTTCTATTCAAAAGATAATCATTCAACCATAATAAAGGAACTCCTCGTATACCATAGTATTCTAGTTTATATAGTAAAATCTTGTGATTAAGGGTATCGAAAGCCTTCGATAGGTCAAAGAATAATCCAATTACGTAATGCTTTTTAGCTAATAACATAGAGATCTTATCATATAAGTCTACTACTGCTAATTCGCTTGAGTGATTCTTACGAAAACCATACTGGTTTGGGCAAAGTATGTTTTGTTGCATTAAAAAATCATATAATTGGTTATGTACTATTCGTTCCAATATTTTAGAAATACTTAATAATATGGATATTGGTCTATAATTAATACATTGTTTTGTATCTCCCTTTTTATATATTGGTACAACTTTTGCTAACTTGAATGAATCTAGAAAAATTCCAGTTGAAATAGATAAATTAAAAATGTAACATAGAGGGTCAGCTATATAATGAATAATCTTCTTCAATAAACAAGAACTAATCTCATCATGGCCACAAGATTTACTTGATTTGAGGTTTTTAGTAATTTCAATTATATCCGTTGCTTGCACTGGCTTAAAAAAGAGGGATTTCTCTGAACGTTCCGAGAGAAAATCAACAAATACTTTATTTGGACAATTTATAGACGCTTGTAAGTCTGTCCCTATTGACACAAAGTATTCATTAAATAAATTGGCTATGCCATTATCAGTACATGATGATTGGTTACCATAAAACATTTCCTTTGGAATTTCAACTTTTTTTCCTTTACCTAAAACATTATTGATTACGGCCCATGCTAATGACACGTTACCTTTTACCTTATTTAGCTTGTCAGCATAATACATTTTACGAGAAGCTTTAATTACGGCGTTTAATTTATTACGATATTTTTAAAAATTATCATGATGTGAGGAATCATCAGGATTGCGTATATAAAGTTTAAATAAGTTATTCTTTTTATGAATAGATTTCATTATGCCTTTTGTTATCCACGGCTTACGTATATTTGATTTTTTATTCTTCACTTTCTTTAAAGGTATATTTTTTTCAAAATGCTTTTTCAATCGTATATAAAATAATGCATATGCTTTATTTACGTCATTTGTTTCCTTATAAACTAAAAACCAATTTTCATGTGCTAAGTCACGAATAAAGGAATTTACATTACTATCACTACATTGTCGAGTATATCTATTTTCATTATTAACAAAGGACATCTTCATTTTTTTACAAAATACAAAAATTGGAAGGTGATCTGAAACATCACTATATATAATACCACTCTGAAATTCAGCAGGTGATATGTTTGTAAATATATTGTCGATCAACGTTGCTGATTGCTGAGTAATCCTTGTTGGTTTGTCTATTAATGGGAATAGAGAGTGTGTATTCAGACACGTCAAAAACGCATTCTTCTTTAATTCATTTTCTGCTAGTAACAAGTTTATGTTAAAGTCGCCCATTAAATATAAGGGTTTCCCACCTTTGGAGACAGATTCAATACACATGTCCAAATTAGTTATGAATGTATCAATAGAAGAACTTGGTGGGCGATAAACAATACCTATTACAACGTTTTTACCATGTGAATTTATAATTTCAATAAAGAGCGTTTCACATTCAGGAATTAATAGTTCATCATTTAACAAATTATACGAAAGCCCCCTTTTTATATACATAGCCTCTCCACCACCACGGCTATTCGGGCGATCAGAACGTAATAATGTATAATCTTCTAAGTCAAAGAGTGCTGGTGATTGTGCATTTAACCATGTTTCACTTAAGCCAATAACAGAAAAGGGGTGTTGTAGTGATAAGAGTAATGATTGAAGAGATTCGAAGTTACGGTTAAGACTTCTTGTATACAAGTGTAATAGACTAAAGTCGTCACGGTTGTTACGTTCATTTATCCTGGATTTGAGTTCCTCTGGTAGGTAATAATGGCATTCAATAGATGGGTTTAATCTATTATCATCACTTTCTAAAACCGTATTCATATTATTGTACTAGAACTAATAAGGTACTTTGACATGTTGTTGGTAACACGTTGTGTACATGTATTGACTAGATAATAGGTGGGTGTTTTCAATCTAAAATAAACTTTCCCCAAAGGGGTGGTAGCGTTCAACTTTGCAGAATACATTTTATAAGCAATGAGTAGGATATTATTTATACAATATAAGCACAACAAAATTGAAATTAGCATGGAATAAAAAGAAGAAAAAAAAATGTATATATATATACCCAAGAAGTAACTACAAAAAAAGTGTATAAAGAAATTCCAGATTTGTGGAAACAAATATTACAATTCATAAAAGAACAGAACAATAAGTAAGAAAACAAAATTCAAGTGTTGAATCAAAATTACATTACATGTATGTATATTTTATAACAAACAAATGCAAAGATTTGTATGAGTTCAAAAGCAAGTACCAAAATTTCAGGCATAACAGTAATTCAAACGGTCGTGCCATTGTATAGAGTTTATAATTATCATTCATAAAAGTTCTAGAGAAATAAGAGTAAACATCAGAGTCCATTCCGTGCCACCAGGTACACTGAAAGTGTATATTTCTCTTATCCTATTTAAAAGTTCAATGTTCATAAAACAAAACAAAAAGTTCAATGTTCATAAAACAGAACAAAAAGTTCAATGTTCATAAAACAGAACAAAATGAAGGTCCATCAACATGATCAAGTGCTGTCAGGCGCACTTAAAGTAAATCGTTTAATTTGTCATAATAGTGTTTACATGTTGAATTTGTTTTCTTTATCTTATTTAGAGATTTTGAAGGTCGTTTTCCCGGAATATGCGCTTCTTTATGGTTGTGTTCTCATCAGTGGTTTTGACAGCGGCAAACACCCGTCCATCAATGGTCCATGCCGCCGTCACCTTCTCATGTTTGCTGGCTTTGATGAGGAGCTGTAGCGTCGTCGTCGTGAGGTCTTCCTGGATGGAGACCCCGCTGTTCTTGAGTTTCTTCTTGTTTACCATGAAGAGGTTCTTCTCCATGTAGGAGCAGAGTTTAACGATGATGGGGCGTGGTTTGCCTGGTCGCTTCTGCCGTACGCGATGGGAGCGGTCGATGTTGGCCTTGGACAGCGCGAAGCCCAGCTTCTCGCGTGCGATGTCGATCGCGGTTTGGTCCGTGATCTCTCCATCTCGTTCAGCGACACCGAAGATGCGTATGCTGTTCCTCCTGGTGTATTGTTCTAGTTGGTCTAGTTTGTTTTCAGTGACTTTCAGCTTTTGTTTGTCCTGGTCGAGTTCTTTCTGGATCAAGTGTAGCTCCTTCTCTTTTGTCTTCAGGTTGTTCTCAATGTCAAAGATGGCGGATTCGTTTTTTTCAATCTGTTGTTTCATTTGATCACATTTTTCTTCGATGACTTTGTCCATTGTCTGCTTGCATACTTCTTTCAGTATCTTCAAAAACTCTTCACTTGTGAGCAGCCTTTTCATTAGGCTCTCGATAATGTCTGGTTGTGATTCATTTTCTGACTCATCAACTACCTCATTGCCACTGGCTTCAATGTTTTTATCTGTAATCTTCGGTTTTGTGCTTCCGGGCCCGGCAGTGGAGCTTCATTCGAGTCTAAGCAATCGACGACACATTACTGCATCTACAATACGAAGAGAGAAGACCAAGCTTTAAAGAAAGATGGCCAAGCTATGCCACCGAAGAAGCCAAGACGTATGAAGGCCCCTCGTCCTGCACCACCACCATCAGTAGAGGAGCAGGAGCAGCCTGAAGATCCTATAGCCGTTCACCGCCGCCAGATGAAGAGGAGCGTGCTGCTGCTGCTGATCCGGTCCCTGAACCTGAGGCTGAGGAGGTTGAAGAAGACGCACCTGGGAGGAGGGCAGCTACCAAGGTGAGGAAAGGGATACTGAAAACCCCGTTGTAGTTGTGGTACAAGGAGCCTGTGTTGGGTGGCTTGCTAATGGCAACATGCTTCCCGTCCAAAGCTCTCACAGCATGAGGCACATTCCACTTGTCTTCAAACTCCTGGGCAAGGGCTCTCCACTCATCGGGAGTCACAGGAACGGGGAACACTTCATCCTATAGGCTTCCTTTGCACACTTCTGGCACCATATGGCAGATGGCTGCTTTACTGCACGCATAGGAGAGTGATGAGTAATATTGTCCCCTGTCACCCTGTGGCCAGATGTCTCGGAGTCACTGACAGCTTCAGTCCAGGTGGAAGGGCAGAGCGGAACTTAGTGTCTTGTCTCTCGATGGCTGGTGTTACTCGTCGAAGAGCTCTGGAGGCATCCTCATATATATAGTTCTGGAAGGCGTTGACATGTTATGTGCTGAGCTCTTTGGTGAGAAATGTTGAGTAGTGGCCCAGCTGCTGCCTTCTGTCTTCCGATGGATCTTGGCCTTCTCATCGTCCTTCTTCCTGCCTGCTGCACTCTGGCCTTCCCTCTATGCAACTGCTGCTGACCTTCTTCTTGCTGACGCAAAGACTGGATGTATGCACTCAGCAAACATGCAAACACAAAATCGTCTTCATCTTGGGCATTCATGATGTTGTCTCGTCGAAATCCACAATGATTGCTTTTGTTTGGGAGGCCTTCTTTTTATACCGTGTGGACAAACGTGCTCCAAAGCTGCCCGGCGTCCATGTTTCATCCGTAGAAAGCCTTGACAGAACGTGAGAAACGTGAGGGACCCCATCAGAGCGTGACTGGCCGAGAGGGAACGTACTGGCATCCGTGATAGACCGCGGGCTGAACCGTATTGCGCCTTGGAGCCTCCGGGACTCAGCAGCCCCTTTCTCCCACGGCCTGTTACGGATAACAAAACTTACAGAAAAAAAAAATACAGAGAAGAAAAAATGGCCAATATCCCACGGCGCACTACGTTTTGGGCAAACGGGGCTGCCGTGGCCGCCGGGAACATGGTGTAAACGTAGCATAAAGATCACAATTCATTCCTCCTTTTCATTGTATTTGTTGGTGACTCAATAGTCAATATTCATTTGATCTCTATGGTAAATCTTCGAGTTTTTAAGTCATTCACAAACTTCCTATCAATTAACAGCTTATCTCATATGCTGGCTCAAGTTGTGTGACTAGTAGTAATGAATTATGTAAGAGCTTACCTGAGAAGATTGGGGCTAAAATATCTTTTTGTAAGAATATGTGACCCTTGGGTTTTACATTTTCATCCAGTCTCAGAGACGCTTAGGTTAGTCTAGCAACCACTGGGCCTTCATTGCACATCGTTTTTATGTTCACATAATTTTATAAACCATTATGTTCATTCATATTTGATCACAGTCAACCAATCAGATGTATGTTGTAACAGGATGATTATCTTTCAGCTTTGAGAGAGGGTAATAATAATCCACTACACAATAACTCAGAAAAGAAATCCAGCTTTCACATTTCTGTATTTTTTGGGGCTGAAGAATGCTTGAATTAATATCTGTGCCAAATTCCGGAGTCATTTCACATAATTATATCTATTAATGTCTTCAAATATTCTTAATTGAGTTTTTATTAACACAAAACTTTGATACGCGGTAACGCCACGGCCAAGCGGGATCTGGAGACATCCAGTAATGAATTAATAGATGTCTTTCTCCTTTTCTAAAGAATGCTAAAATGTATTTATGTGACGAGTCCTGGAGTCCTTAATCATTTCACATATTTATATCAATGTCTTCAATAATTTCTTTATCGAGTTGTAATGAATACAAAATTGTTTTACCTATAATTAAACAGTTACGCCACGGCCAAGCGGAATCTGGAGACATCGACCAGCAAGCACGTCTGGGTGAAGGATATGGGGTCATCCATCACGCCTGAGTACAGGCAGTTCCTCCCGGAGGGTTACAAGCACACCTTCCTCATCCGCGATCCGACCCGCTCCATCTACTCATACCGAAAGGCCTTCTACAAACACTTCAACGAGCTGGGACTACTTACCGGGCCCGCTGCCGACTGGGAGACGTACGACGTCGAGCGCGATGAACGGTTCTTTCCCGAGGGCTGCTACACCAAGGAGCTCTACGACCTCTGGGTGTACCTGAAGGATAACGGCGATGGTAACACCGTCGTGATCGACGCGGATGACCTGCTCAACAAGCCCAAGGAGACCCTGACGGCGTACTGCGCCGCCATCGGTCTACCGTACCACGACGGTCTTCTCAAATGGGACGCGTCGACGGACAACCTCAAGAAGATGAAGTCGTCGGGTGATACGGTGGTCGAGGACCTGGTGACCTTCTACGGGACGGCGATGAAGAGCAGCAGTTTCATGCCGCCCAGCGTGCTCCCGCCCCGCGACCAGCTCCATGCCGACGTCGTCCGTTGCTCGGACAGGGTGATGAAGTACTTCGAGGAGATGTATGAACATCGCATCAAGGTCTAGATTGTTGCGCAATAATTATGACAAAATGCTTTTAGTTTATTCGTTTGTTTGTTTGTTCGTTTGTCTGTGGGTCAATGATGAAGATCCTGCTATAGAATAAGGAAAGAACATCGACTAGTTTATGCTCCCTTTCTACATATTTCATTTAAATCTTTCACGTCATCTCTGCCCATAATTCATCTTCTTTTTTAAATTAAAATTGTAATGTTAATGTTTCTTTGTCTACCCTATGATACCATTGATTTGTACTATCTATTCAAGGGATCTAGTAACATTGTCCAAATCCTCAAAATCCAATTGGAATTCTAGCGGTTCCCTCATTCACTGTTGTATTCGTAATAACTATAGAATTATGGGACATGTTTCGGTTTTTCAAATGTCCCTTTCGTTAAAAATATATTTACGATTAAAGTGTTCGGATGTTAACTATCCACTGGATAGTCGTAACCGTGTATGAAGTCAGTGCGATAAGTAAGTGAATATCACTTTGCATTTTTACTCATTACTCGGCCATATAACATCTATTTTACTTGTATCTTTCACACAACCCAGTGGACATATTTTAACAACAATATACAGTGTACCCAAGAATTATTTGGACACCTTGAAAAAATCACTTTAATTTAAATGATGCTAGAACAAATTTTGAAGAAAATGTTTGGTAAAAAGCTGGCTAAAATTCATTGTGTGTGTTTATTAGATGCTACTTTGTTGAAATCAAGATAAAATATAAGACCATTTTTGAAAAATTATCAAAATAGTTAGTTTCCTATTTTTCAGGGGGTCCAAATAATTGTTGGTTACACTGTACATACTATCAACCATTTATCACTTTTTGCACATGTCATCACAGTTACTAGATCCCTTTAAGATTTGTTTTGATATTATGGCATATGCCCATACAATTTAATTAAAGATGCCTTGCTTTGTTTGTCGTGTGCCCCTCTCATTAACATTTTAGTAGTGTTGAACAATAACAAAATTTGTAGAATTAAATATTTCGATAATTTGGCTCGTGACTGTTACTTATTATAGAGATCATGCTTTTTTGAAAGATTATTTGTACGTTTGTATTTCTAAACCTTTCAAACTTGAATACGCAGATATTATTGGCAAGATCGTAGACACACACATGCACGCACGCACACACGCACACACGCATCCACACACACACACACACACACACACACATGAACGCACCATCACACACATGCAAACAACACACACATACACACACAAAGAAATAAACAAGCCAAGGAGGTTGATAGTACCTCCTTGAACAAACTCACGCATGCACACACGCGCACACGCACACAACCGCAAACACACATAAACACACACACACACACATGCAATATATCTAAATACGGCAGTGTGATTATCTTTGAATGTTTACCACATAACATTGTATATAGCTTGTATCTAATTTGTGTTTTTACAAAAAAATCCAACTTATTTTAATTTTGTACACTTTTGATATCCTTATTTGTATTTTTGACATATTAAGAGGATAATAGCATACAAATGTAATATAAATATCTGATTTTGAATATGTGAACATACAATGTACGAATTGTATAATAATGTAGATCATTTACATTTTGAAAATTAAGTAAATAATCTTGTATTTTAGGTCAATAAATTAGAGAGAATACATAAATACGCGTGTATAGCTCTGCTGGAAATTATGATTTATTCTTTATTTATTCAGAAGTCCATACACATATTTTTCAAATCTTGATTTCATTTATTAAATATTTACAATAAATAACACCAATTTCAAGACAGTTTGTATTAAACCGCATTTACAGCACTTTGTACATTATCTATCTCACTAATATTTGAATAAAATAATATAGTTTATCAGTATACACCATTAAACAACGCGTAGACCTGCAGCTTGCCTACTACGGTTGATCACTAAGCATGACAAATAAACCATAAAATAATGCCAAAACATAAATTAGCTTATAAAATAAATGTGTGTTCATTGCATAACAAACAAAACGTTGAGACACAATTATATCACTTCGTTGTGGTAAAAAGCCAGAAGTACTCGTACAAGGAAATTAACTGAAATTTAATAATATCACACACTACCCTGTTGACCTAAAAAACATAAACAAAGTATGAGATGGCGGTGATGGTGATGATGGCAATGGTGATGATGATGATGATGATGATGGCGATGATGATGATGATGATGATGAGGATTATGGCGATGATGAGGATGATGAGGATGATGATGATGATGATGATGATGACGACGATGGTGGCAACGGCTGTGTTTTTTGGTGGTGTTGGTGATATGGATTACGCATGCACAATTATAAATAAAAACTATTGAAAACTCTTACAAAAATGAAAATCCATCGATTATCATAATAAGCCAGTTCGTAGTTACAATCTGCGCATGCGCGTAATTACTGCTCTCTACGGCCAGATTCCATCGATCGCGAGAATCAAAGGAGCCACACGTGCAATTGAATGCGAATTATTTGTTTACGTTTTTAAAATCTGGATCAGGATCAAAATCAGCCCTTCGTTTTTGTATTCACCCCATCCAAGGTTAATAGCATAATATGTACTATTTCATAGAACAAGAACCGGTTTGATAGAATGTGTTATTCATGTGTAATGATATTTATTGAATTTCACCGAGCCTTGCTCGTCCTGGCTATATAGCACGCGCGTATTAGCACGCACGTATTATCGTATTCCGCTTAATGCCGCACTATCCAACGCAAAAACAGTTTTTGCCGACTGATTTCTCTCTCCATTTATTAGCAAATGCAAACAAAATTTCGTTTATGTGATCCGCAATGTATATAAATTGATAATGAAGACCGCTACATGTAGAAAGAAATATTATATCCCGTCTGTTTTCCTTCCGATTGCGTCCTAAAACATATGCGTTCAATTATATAATATAGATACTGTATGATTTAGGTACAATAGCTGGATATATAATTAGATAGATAGATAGATAGATAGATAGATAGATAGATAGATAGATAGATAGATAGATGGATGGATGGATGGATGGATGGATGGATGGATGGATGGATGGATGGATAGATAGATAGATAGATAGATATATAGATAGATAGATATTTTAAACGGTACATTGTACGAATGGGCGGTATGCTTATCGCCCGCCTTGTAGCATTATTGCGTGTAAATGATTCACCTGGATTTTTCACAAGAAAGTTGATATGGGGAAAAATCGGTAAATTCTTGAATATACTTTACAACAAATGTGTTCTTTATGAGTTTATGCAGCTGCTCGTATTTTTTCCACTTTGATTTTATGCATCTACTGTTTGTTTTATGCTGTCAAACTAAAATTATCCGGTAATATGACATGATACCATACACTTAACTGTACGTTGATGCCCGTTGATCTGAGTTGGTGGAACATCGGACTACGCCCTCAGCGTCACCCAAGCTCCTTGGTCTAATTACGAACTGGCTTATATTTACCCTGTTTCCAAGAAAGCACTTTGTTGGTTTAACGTCACCATTGCACCATATCCAATTATTGTTTCTCCTAAAATGATAAAACAGCTTTCATTACAGGCCCGTAGCCATAGAGTGTGCGATGGGTGTGTACCCCCCCCCCCCCCCCCAATTAAGAAAATCCACTTTTTGAAGGTTTTGCACCTTGAACAAGGGGGGGGGGGCTTATTATACAACTTAACCACATTAAGGACATTTTTTGGCGACGGACACCCCCCCCCCCCCCCCCCTTGAAAAATCCTGGCTACGGGCCTGCATTAGACATAATGATGAAAGTATTCATACTTATTTGCAGTTCTATGTTACCACCGCCTTCGGAGTGGATGCCTTCGGAGTGGATGCCTTCCGATCAACTGCTTCCGATCGGCCGCCTTTGGATCCATCTGCGATTTTGGTCTATTTGGTCTACCATCAACATGATCAAGATCGATCCAACTCAAAGGCAACCCTCTGTCCCGCAACCCATCTCGAATTTACACTTTCCTATTTTCTACCTGTTTTGTTAAACGTTGGTCTCTGTCTAGCCTAGATTTCTGAGGTCTTTGAAGGGTCAAGAAATTGTGTTATCGAACCCAGATGGCGACTAGTTGGTCAACTGCTGCCATCGATTCATCTCAAATGGAACTCTTCTGATCATCAGTCCATTGCGATGTTATATTTCTCCCTAAAGCTGAGTAGATTTGCCGCATGTTCTATTTCGAAGGGATACTGATATTGTGTTATCTAACCCAGATAGCAAGTTGGTTTACCGTGGCCATCGAGCCATCCCCTATGTAACTCCTTAGATCTTCCACCCATCGCGAGTTCCCGTTCTCCCCCACCACTGCGTAGATGGCGACTATTTAAATTTGCTTTGCATATTAAACATTTATAGTTTGTACAGTCTTTGTCTTGTATTATGAAAGGTCCTGATAATGGGATATCTAACCCAGATAGCAACTCGTTGGTTTACCCTGGCCAACGAGCCATCTCCCACGTAACTTCTTGACCTTCCATCCATGGCGAGTTCCCGTTCTCCCCTATGGCTGCGTAGATGGCGACTATTTAAAATTGCTTCGCATATTAAACATTTATAGTTTGTACAGTCTTTGTATAAAGGGTCTTGATAATAGGTTATCTAACCCAGAAGGCCTTCTCCTATGTAACTCGGTTTACCTTCGATACATCCATTGCGAGTTCCAATTCTCCCCTACCGCTGCGTAGATGGCGACTATTTAAAATTGCTTTGCATATTAAACTAAGTTTGTACCACAGTCTTTGTCTTGCATTATGAAGGGTCATGGTACTGGGTTATCTATAACCCAGATAGCAACTCGTTGGTTAACCGCGGCCATCGAGCCATTCTCTATGTAACTCCTTTGACCTTCCACCCATTGCGAGTTCCCGTTCTCCCCTACCACTGCGTAGATCAGATGGCGACTATCTAAAATTGCTTTGCATATTGAACATTGTATAGTTTGTACAGTCTTTGTCTTGTATTATGAAGGGTCATGGTACTGGGTTATCTAACCCAAATAGCAACTCGTTGGTTTACCGCGGCCATCGAGCCATCTCCTATGTAGCTCCTCTGACCCTCCACCCATTGCGAGTTCCCGTTCTCCCCTACCACTGCGTAGATCAGATGGCGACTATCTAAAATTGCTTTGCATATTGAACATTGTATAGTTTGTACAGTCTTTGTCTTGTATTATGAAGGGTCATGGTACTGGGTTATCTAACCCAAATAGCAACTCGTTGGTTTACCGCGGCCATCGAGCCATCTCCTATGTAGCTCCTCTGACCCTCCACCCATTGCGAGTTCCCGTTCTCGCCTACCGCTGCGTAGATCAGATGGCGACTATCTAAAATTGCTTTGCATATTGAACATTGTATAGTTTGTACAGTCTTTGTCTTGTATTATGAAGGGTCATGGTACTGGGTTATCTAACCCAAATAGCAACTCGTTGGTTTACCGCGGCCATCGAGCCATCTCCTATGTAGCTCCTCTGACCCTCCACCCATTGCGAGTTCCCGTTCTCGCCTACCGCTGCGTAGATGCTCTTGAGCATGACGGCTTGGGGATCTATCGCCAGCTGGCACGGGAGGCTGGACGATGGGATGCCCATGTGCAGACCGCCTTCGTGGTATCTAAACAAACAAGATGAAAAGAAAACGAGGCGAATTAGCATTAAGTTTTGATCTAAGATATGTGAAGGAGAAATGTACTTGTTTTTTGTATTAGTTTAAACGCGAGTGTAGCGAATGTCATCATGGTCAAGGAGGAAAACAGGTAGAACGGACTTTGGGCTGTTGGCCTCTAAGGTGTCGTAATCAATTAGCGATAACAATATACAGAGTTCAAACTTATATTGGGCTGATGATTGTTTGAATAATTTTAAACTGTAAATAATACTCAATGATACTGTTTTTCATGCTCAGTCATTCACATCAACCTTGTTTGCCGATCCTTAATATCTGAATTGAAAAGTATGGGACAACCTTCTTTTAAGAACAGCTATAGAGGCAAAACTATTGTAAGCGAAAATGTAATGTGAATTCTATTGAAAGGGGCAAGATGCTACAACGACAACCAAAAAACACGTCACATTAAAGAATTAGTTCCTGACTTCGTTCATACCTGTAAGGTGTCGCAACTTTGTTTCCCCAGCAGATGACGTCACCGTTGAAGGTTAACTGCTGTCGCTCGTGTCTGATGACGTTCCAAGAATAGCTGAGGTTTTCTTTGCTGTACAGCGCCCACGTGCCGTCCTTAAATAACACTTGTTCGACTTCCGGTTGAAACGCAGCGTACGCGTCTTTGGAGAATCGCCACGGGTCACTGTTCTTTGTCGATGTCGTCGTGGCGTCTTCTGAGGTCGGCGTCGCGTCACCGACGAACGAAAACCGGAGATGTTTCCTTCCTGAGCGATAAAAAACAAGATAAGAGAATTGTGAACAAAAATACACCCATGTGGCGTCTTGTTCGAGTTCGACGTCAGGCCGGAACGCCACGTACATGCGTTTTCGGAGAACCGCCGAGGGTCGCTGCAACGCCACCCAGCGTCGATGGAGTGTTGCCTATACGGATACAAACAAGAGAATGATGTTTCCTTCCTGTACGATGAATAAAGAAGAAATTGTAAAATGTGCCTTACGACTAAGTAAAACTCCTGTTATCATTCAAAAAGAGCCGTTTTATAGAATCATGAATAACCTCGTTGCAATTCCTCCAGATACATTTTTCACTATAAACTCATCTAAAACTAGGAAAAATCACAACATGTGCTTCCAAACATACCGTCCAAGGGGCAATATCGACAAATTTGCATTCGCTCAACGGACTATATTAGAATGGAACAGTGCTGTAGGACTCGAGTCCGGACTCGGACTCGAGACCGGTCTCGAGTCCGTATTTCTCGGGACTCGGACTCGGAACCTGACATGGTGTCACTCAGCGCGCCCTAAAACAAAAACTACTAGACCAAAATGACTGTTCTAAGTATCGTTTTTCATTGGAAAAGATACCATATCCTATGGACATATCATTTTATTACTATATTTTGGGAAGTGCCCCGTTCCGTTTTTTGGGGGCCACCCTGTATTGCAGTATATAACCATCCAATCTGATAACAAAATCATAGTTAAATTTCAAACAGGTCATGATAGATGCATGCGACTGAATAATTCACACCAATTTCAAGAAATATAATTTTCAAGTATCGCACCAGTCCCTTCAGTTTCAGTCAATTATGTAGCGCCCCCCATGATACATTTGAATTACGTTATTAATCAGTATTTCTTTTCATTCCAATTGGTTCTTGACAGTGAGTGCTCTTCATTGCTTCTTAGGATGATATCTTGCTCATCTGTTCATAGCTGACAGTTTATGGCACAAAACGTGAATTTTCAGATATTTGATATTTTTTGCTAAAAATTGTGATCTTAAAAGGATTAGAAAATTGCTGAAATTCATGCTTAACTTCAACAATGATTACTTTTCCAACTTGACTGTTTGCACATAAAGTTATATCCCATTAATCCATTTGACAGTGAACCTTAGGAAAAGATATGCAGCAGTTCCTTATCCACTGTATTTTTGGGAAATTTAAGGGTGACAAAGATCAACTAAATTCTTGTCCCGTCTGTCACACTTTTTATGAATTTTTTATCCTGCATAGACATCATTAATTGAATTTGTCTCATACTCTGTAATAATAACCTTTTGACATTGCCCAAAATCATTTCTGCAGATAACTCTTTTTAATTTCTTTGATGGTGTCTATTAAGATAACTGTTGTAGTAAGAAATAATTAAATACGGTATATCTGACAAATAGGAAGTTTACAATGAACCAGACGAACTATTTATGTTATAGAGAGTTCACTGTAAGGCATTTATCATAATGGAACTGATCATGATTGTGAAATAAAAAGAATTGCAATTTAGATTTTCCCATTGGGACTCGGGACTCGGACTCGGACTCGGATGTCCGGGACCTCGGGACTCGGATGTCCGCGAGACTCGGACTCGGACTCGGACTCGGACTCGACTCGGACTCCAGGGACTCGGACTCGGACTCGGACTCGGACAGGGTGGACTCGACTACAGCACTGGAATGGAATAAACTTCCTAGCACAAGTGGTTAATGCAGTCTCACTTGATCAATTCAAAGTATCTTGTAACTAACCACTATGAATCAATACATTTTGATTAGGCCCACACTCCTCTTATATCGTGTACACAAGATTATGTTCATCTTCGAGATAGGCTGCATTATAGCCCTTTGAAGATTATAGAAGAAGAAGAAGAAGAAGAAGAAGAAGAAGAAGAAGAAGAAGAAGAAGAAGAAGAAGAAGAAGAAGAAGAAGAAGAAGAAGAAGAGACGAAGAAGAAGAAGAAGAAGAGAAGAAGAAGAAGAGAAGAAGAAGAAGAAGAAGAAGAAGAAGAAGAAGAGAAGAAGAAGAAGAAAGAAGAAGAAGAAGAAGAAGAAGAAAAGAGAAGAAGAAGAAGAAGAAGAAGAAGAAGAAGAAAGAGAGATCCGTTTAATTCCCTGCATTTTCACTTGTATCAAAATTCGGAGGCATTTCGGAAATGTTGGCGTCCACGGGTCCACGCAGCATATTTTTGTATGTTATGTGGCGGAGCTAAGCAGGGGAGGGGGGGGGGGGGGGGTAAATATAATTTCACGTACAGTATGTAGTAGGGCTATAATGGTCTGTCAAACTTATTAATTCCTGCGACACTTTTAGCCCGCTAGATGGCGCCAGACCTCATGATTCCTATGTTACATGTAATCGATGCATCAGCAGTGACACCGTCAGAACAGTAAAATCTCTTCCGTAAAGTGGATTGGGGAGGTTTGTCGCCATCTAACGGGCTAGAGCGTGCAATAATTGGAAAGTGACTTTACCACAACTCAAACCGGACTAGGTATGTCACAGGATAAACAAAACTAACATCACATTCTACAGTAGAATAAACCATAAGAGATTTTTAAAATATTATCTCCCTATGAATAGTTTGTTGGTTTGTTTATTTGTTGTATTTTTGTTTGTTTGTTTGTTTATTGTTATGTTCGTTTTTGTTTGTTTGTTTGTCGGTCTGCCTGTTTGTTTGTTTGTTTGTTTGTTTGTTTGATTTCTTGTTAGCTTTACGTTTGTCTACCCTATTTATGTAGTTGAGAAGAGTCGAAGACACTACTTCTAAATAACTACAACAACAAACCTAAGCAATAAAGGTTAATGATGCGTACAGACCATATAAGTATGACTCCAACACAGACCACACAACCCACAGCAAATGGCTATAACTACATAACACTGCTCACTGACCAGTTTGATCTCGTTCAGATTTCTAGATAGATTTCTGGACGAATGTGAACCTTTGGATTCAGCACGCTTCAATATTAAAGGGACTTAGTAACATTGTACAAATCCTCAAAAACTTACTTGGAACTCTAGTGGTTCTCTCATACTTAGTTGTATTCGTAATTTTAAAAAAAGAAGCATGGGACAGGTTTCATTTTTTTAAATTTCCATTTCGTTCAAAAGATATTTACGATTGAAGTGTTCAGATGTTAAATTATCCATGGGATTGTCGTAACCGTGTACCATTCCTCACTTTTTGCACATGTCAACAAAGTTACTAGATCCCTTTAAGAAAAGTTCTCTTAATTTTTACCATAATATGGTGAATGTACTCTAGTCACTTGTGGTAATGGACAATAACAATAACAACATTAAATAGATAAACAAACATGTAGAAAATCAAATAAACAAACACATTAAAGCATTATCATCGGCATGATCGGAGAAGTGGTCATTATGGCCATTCCGAAGTGCCAGATTTTCACTGTTGTTACAAAATGGTGATTCGAAAACCCAAAACCTGTTCCATGCTCCTATTGGTTATACGAATACAACACTGTATGAGAGAAGCACTAAAGAGTTCTGAGTTAGGTTTGTGGATTTGGACTATGTTAATACTAAAATTTAGATCCCTGTAACCAAAATGTGCTTTGCTCACTGCCCAAATTGTTATTGCCACTTTGGGCACGTTGGGAGGTAATGAAATGACAAGTGTGTGTTATTCATGCCCGTTGTTGTTTGCAGAACGGCTTTAAAAGCTTAAAGAATGATCATAGTGGAATACCTGGGCGGCCCCTGGACCTTTCCACTAGTATTATTGGATTGTTTACATCTTATAACTGAGACCTGTACCTGTAAATTAGGAAACCTCATCAATAGATCACTGTGGGTGAACATTGGGACAATTCCCCTAGCGCTATAGCGAATGATGCAGTAAAAAAAACTATCGATACCTATGTTTCGGAAATAATATCGCTAGTGATATTCGTTTGTCTCGCAATGTATGGTCAAATGATACCTATGTTACTTTGATACTTTCTCTTGAAAAGTGTGTTTGGACCTCCTTGGAATTTTGCTCTGCGTGTTGAAAATTTGACTTGATACAATATTGAGATCGGTTATTTGTGCAGTTTTCTACCTCAATCGTCGTTATAGGGATGTGAATGATCATATAGGCGTATTATAGCAAACCGTTGTTTTGTTACATCATCATCGTTTCTAAATTTAGCCTGGTGAAGTGTTGATTTATTTAAACAACTGTGCTATATATAATTGTTCCAAAGTCCAGGTTTGTTTTTGGAATGCAGTGTACATCACTCCACCCAATATAAGAAGCAGATACTAAACCACTTTACCTACCCAAAAAATATCTAACTCCATACCTGACCTTTGACACTTACTAATATTATTTTCTCGCCGAGTGCGACTAGTACCCCATTGTGACTCGTATACCTCTAGTTTATAGAAGTGCATTTTGTGTTCTGCTTGGTTGTTTAACTTTGGAGTTTAGAGATACATTTGGATTATTCAACACCAACGAAGGAATATTCAATGATCATAAAACAAACGGGATTATGATGTTAGAACTCTATAATGATGCGCATTAATTAGACAATTTACTCGCCGGAATAATTACCAGAACATTGCTAATTACTAATTACTAACTCTAATTACTATTTCACGTCTAAAGAGTGAAACGAAATTTGCTTCGATTTATCAAGCTACTCATCGATCCCCGTGCATTTCAAGAATACCATACTGTAAAAGCAAGAACAAGTGCAGCATACAAATTGTGATTATCAATACGAATCACTTTATACCTGTTTCCAAAACCAACACTGAACACCTATTTACTTTTGGCGAACCGACACTAAATTTATGTCATCGATAATGTCTGCTCCCTCATCATCATCGAGTTCATCGGGTGCTGGGCGCACTCCGATCCCACCCGGTGGGTCCCGTACCGTGATGTGGTGTGTTCCCCGCGCCATCTCCTCTGCCTTCGCAAAGTGCATGAGCTTCGTCGAGGACACCGAGGTGTGGTTCGAGCCATACGTCTACTGCTACCTGGCCAGGTTCGAGTACAAGCTCCACACCGGGGACGACCTCCCGCACGAGTACGAGGGCAACGAGGAGGTGTTCCAGAAGGCGAAGCTGATGCTGGATACGGTTTCGCAGACCACGCACTTCCCTGAACGACTCTCGTAAGTTAGTTATCGTCATCATCATCACCATATTGCATAGGCATACCGGGGGGGGGGGGGTCAAACCTCCCTCCCTTTGATGATAAGGGGGCTGTTTTGGGGGGTTCAAGCCCCCCCCCCCCCCCCCCTTTACAAAATGTAAGTGGTCTCGAGGCCAATTTTTAGTGGTCTCGACCATCATAACCGATGGTCTCGGTCTCGCACCTCAAGCAAAATCTTCACCGACACCCCCTCCCCTCGACAATTCTGGTCGAAGAGCATGGTGGCTTAGCGGTTAGAGTGTCCGCCTCATGCACCGGAGGTCCCGGGTTCGAACCCTGACCGCAGTCATACCAAAGACTTGGTAAAAATGGAACCTTCTGTCTTCTAGCCAGGCGGTCGGTATTTATAGAATGGAGAAGGGAAAGTTAATCACACGAGTTACCAGAGGACTGGCCCCCTTCTGTAGCTTTCGCTACATTTAGTAGATGTGTGGCCTAGGGCTTATGAATCGGAGATAGGCGCCGCCTTATGTGCCAACATTGGCACGGGAAGGTCTTTAACTAACTTTCACTAACCCTTGAAAAAACTTGGGTACGCCACTGCCATCTTGTTATCTCAATATCCACATTCGTCATTATATCATCATCATCATCATCATCATCATCATCATCATCATCATCATCATCGCCATCATCACCATCAACATCGTCGTCAGCATAATCATTATTATCGTCATCATCAGCATCAGCATCGTTGCCATGTAACCATGTAAATACGAAATTTGCAATCTTGGTCATTAAACAGTCATAGCATCGTCTTGTCATAACAAGATTAAGTTCATTCATTTAGCTAGGGCAAAGTGCGACTATACAGATTACTGCCTAATCCTTAACGCATACTTTGACCTAAACAAGGGCCTTTCAAGCAATATGTAACTGTTAAAAATATCCACATATCAATATCAATATTGATTGTCAACAAGATTAATTCCCAATAACATGGTAGTAAAGATAATCAGGAGCAAATATGACGTATACAGGGTGGCCACCCAAAAACGGAACGGGGCACTTCCCAAAATATAGTAACAAATGTATTATGTCTATCGGATAGGGTGTCTTTTCAAATGAACAACGATACCAAGAACAGTCAATTTGGTAGTGTAGTTTTTGTTTTAGGGCGCTGTGAATGACACCATGTCAGGTTCTCTTTTTTGTCAATTTTTATTTTTTTTTTTGGGGGGGGGGGGGCACCCTGTATAGCAGGCCCGTAGCCAGGTTTTTTCAGGGGTGGGGTGGGGGTGGTGTCTGTCGCCAAACAATTTCAAGGCCGAGGCCGAGACCACTTGCTTAGATAGTCAAGACCGTTACAAAGTGGACCTTTCTGATTTTGTTTTGATGTTTTTTGTTTTGGTTTGGGGGGGAGGGGGGGGGGGGGGGGGGGGGTTGCGTACACACCCAACGCACCCCCCTGGCTACGGACTTGTATAGGATGGCCTACAAGCAACGTCATATTTCCTATAAATGAACAAAACGGTTTCACTAGAACTAGTGAACTTTTTGCCAAGAAAACAGATACCAAGATCTGCAATTTGTATTGGTTAATATAGCAGTTTGAGTGAGACAACGGTTAATCGCCTCTTTCGCCTATAAAAATAGTCGATTCCATTTATTACCTGGCTAAGCCACTAATACATGGCCACACAGGCGCTAAAGATCACAATTCATTCATCCTTTTCATAGTATTTGTTCGTGACTCAATATTATTCATTTGATCTCTACATATGGTAAATCTTGGAGTTTTTAAGTCATTCACAAACTTCCTATCAATTAACAGCTTATCTCATATGCTGGCTCAAGTTGTGTGACTAGTATAGCTTACCTGAGAAGATTGGGGCTAAAATATCTTTCTGTAAGAATATGTGACCCTTGGGTTGTACCTTTTCATCCAGTCTCAGAGACGCTTATAGGTTAGTCTAGCAACCACTGGACCTTCATTGCACATCGTGTTTATGTTCCATATAAACCATTATGTACATTCATATTTTATCACAGTCAACCAATCAGATGTATGTTGTAACAGGATGACTATCTTTCAGCTTTGAGAGAGGGTAATAATAATCCATGACACAATAACTCAGAAAAGAAAGGAAATTCAAAGGCTCATAGTTTGACTAACAAGTGGTTAGGTTTTCTTACAGCATTTAAATCCTGCTTTCACATTTCTGTATTTGATTTGCTGAAGAATGCTTGAATTCATTTATATGCCTTTATCGAGTTGTAATAAATACTTAATTGTTTTACCTATAATTATACAGTTACGCCACGGCCAAGCGGAATCTGGAGACATCGACCAGCAAGCACGTCTGGGTGAAGGATATGGGGTCATCCATGACGCCGGAGTACAGGCAGTTCCTCCCGGAGGGGTACAAGCACACCTTCCTCATCCGCGACCCTACCCGATCCATCTTCTCCTACCGAAAGGCCTTCTACAAGCACTTCAAGGAGCTGGGGCTACTCACCGGGCTCGCTGCCGACTGGGAGACGTACGACGTCGAGCGCGATGAAAGGTACTTCCCCGAGGGCTGCTTCACCAAGGAGCTCTACGACCTCTGGGTGTACCTCAAGGATAACGGCGGTGGTAACGCCGTCGTGATCGACGCGGACGACCTGCTCAACAAGCCCAAGGAGACCCTGAGGGCGTACTGCGCTGCCATCGGTCTACCGTACCACGACGGTCTTCTGAAGTGGGACGCATCGACGGACAACCTCAAGAAGATGAAGGCATCGGGCGATACGGTGGTCGAGGACCTGGTGACCTTCTTCGGGACGGCGATGAAGAGCAGCAGCTTCATGCCGCCCAGCGTGCTCCCGCCCCGCGAAGAGCTCAATGCCGACGTCGTCCGTTGCTCGGACAGGGTGATGGAGTACTTCGAGGAGATGTACAAACATCGCATCAAGGTCTAGATTGTTGCGCAATAATTATGACAAAATGCTTTTAGTTTATTCGTTTGTTTGTTTGTTCGTTTGTCTGTGGGTCACTGATGAAGATCCTGCTATAGAATAAGGAAAGAACATCGACTAGTTTATGCTCCCTTTCTACATATTTCATTTAAATCTTTCACGTCATCTCTGCCCATAATTCATCTTCTTTTTAAATTTAAAATTGTAATGTTAATGTTTCTTTGTCTACCCTATGATGCAATTGATGTGTATACTATATATTAAAGGGATCTAGTAACATTGTCCAAATCCTCAAAATCCAATTGGAATTCTAGCGGTTCCCTCATACATTGTTTCGTATAACTATAGAAGTATGCGACAGGTTACGTTTTTTCAAATGTCCCTTTCGTTAAAAATATATTTACGATTGAAGTGTTCGGATGTTAAACTATCCACTGGA